>KZ808059.1:182454-193227 GCA_000696205.2 Oncopeltus fasciatus | reverse complement strand
ATATATATATATATATCGCAAAATGGAATTATTTAAACAGTCTACGCTAATACACACCAATACCTTATTTAAAATTTGAAATAATCGTTTGCAACTAGCAGCATATTTTTAATTATTACATCAGATTTTATTCAATTGTAACTCCTTCATAATAAAATATGTTTTGGAGCTAAGCTGTGAAGAAATATGCTTTGGAAACTATTGCATTAATACATGCACTTACAACAGCATGCAATCTCTAATTGATCACTATTAATTTTGTGTTCTAAATACACTAAGAAAATTTATACTACAATTTATAAAATGCACAAATGGATTATTTTAATATTCACAAAAAAAAATCTTCTAAAATCAATTTTCCAAATAAATTTCATTATCCCCCGAACATGAACTTCGAAATCTATTCAAACAGAACTCTTCAAACAATTCACTAACCAATATCCTTTCTCTCTTTTAATCAACGGGATAATTCATAACTTTCAAAATCGGCTGAGATCAGAAAGCTCCGGAGAAAGTAAGGGTAGTTTTGATAATTTAGTTCCGACTATGTGAAAGTGGACCAATGACATCAAATAGAAAAACCTCTCAAGGGATTTTTATTTCAACCAACAGAAAAAGTTAAATATTTACATTTCAATACTTTTTGTTTAATAAAAGTAGAACCAGTAAAAAACTGTAAGAGATAGTTATTATAGAAAAGAAAGCCGGCTATATAATAATTAAAATTAAGTTCGAATACAGCTATAAGAAGGATAAAATAGGGAATTAGAAAAAAAAAACAATAACCCACACATAGGTATATAATACAAAATACCTAAATCTTGTCAACAAATTTATACAGCAAAAAGCTTAAACAATTTCAGTAAAAGCCACATTATCTTAAGTCTGCAAATTGACATACGTTCTCCTGTAATATAATTCAACTTTTGACTCCTAGGTAAATATTTTCAGCTCTACCTTAGGTTCGATTGCATACATAGTTTCCTTAATTTTGGAGGGATTTTTCTCGCTAAAAATTGAGCGGATATTTGTACGTACGTGGTTGCGTGCGCGTATACAGGAGTTCTAAAACTCTCAGCCTANTCAATATTTTAAAAGAAAGGTCTGTAAATTAAGGTTTTTATTTATTACAGTGAGCTGGTTTGTAATATTTACCAATCTACCAGCTTATAAAGTATCCAAGCACATACAAATAGCTATTAAAATATAAATAGATTGGGTCATTTTATATATGCTTTCCATTGTTTGTAATCAAATTTTATGAAACTTTTTTATTATTTTATGCCATAGCAATTATTATTATTATGTCTATAAAATTTTCCTCGTTGAATACGGTAATTTTTGAAAGAAGTCAAACATAATAATTTACTGAACATAATATGAAAAAATACAGTTTTGTAAAATTTATTTTGGAGGTAAATTTTTTGACCGTCAAGTTTCATGAAGAGAGGATTATCAAGACAAGACCGAATTCCTGATAATCTCCTCTTCTTAAAAAATATATATTTTAAATTATGTATTGAGAAAGTTATTTAAGAAAGTAATAAGGAGAGTTGAGATGATCCCTCTCTCAAAGCCAAACATGCCTTCAGCAAGTATTTGAAATTTGGCTTTTCCTCTTTATTGTCCCTTTCAACATTTAAGATAAAATTAGTCACATATTCCTGCTTCAGTTTATCATTAATTAATCTATCAGTAATCTGTTTTAAAATTGAAGTTGAATGAAATACATATTTATATACATAAAAAAGTTTTGTTTTCCAGTTTAAAGCTAGCAAAAGGTGTAGACCGGTCGCTGCGATGGCACGTGTTGCTTAGCAACCGAATTGTTGGCTCCTAGTAGTAACGCAAGTCATCTGTCACCGCATCGATTAAAGTAACGAACGCCGGACTACTTTCTGAAGCAACTACTGTTTAATTTTTATAAATAAGTAAACTTGTATGTTATGTATCTTTTGAAGCTACAATATAACATTTCCTTAACGCCAATATAAAAGTGTTGTAACTTTGAAAGAATTGTATTTAAAAAAAAAAGGTTATTGATATAAGTATGAATTATACTACTCTATACATCCGACTAAGCTTTACAGTTTCGTTTTTGATTTTTGTCACTCAGCGGATAACTATACTGTCGATAACAAATCTCAATAATATTAATACAACCGATGTCAAGGCTTGATAATGAAAATATACGTAAGTAGAAAGCTCTCGAAAACAAATTCGAAATCGTATTTCAATTTTAATTCTAAAACTATATGACTTCGCACATGCAGACCGACAAAAATTATCTTAATATCAGTTTTAAAAGATGGCCTACATCTGTAGCAAGCCTCTTAAAAAGAGATACCAAAGAATTATCAGGAACTTCTCTCAGGGTATTAAGATTATAAATAGCCAAGATAATTCAATACAAGCTAGGATTTCAATTACAAAACAGTTAATTTAAAATGCATCAGTATTTGTTCGCTCCTTGACAACTGTGCATGAATCTCAAATTCTCATGTGAGAGCTCTTGTGTACATTACAAGCACGCCCGACACAAGTATATATGCACACACACACACACATTAATGAGATCATATATATATATATAATCAGTACTAGCGAAATGTATATGCCCTACTTGTAGGCAGTTAGTTTCAATGGAAAATAAATATCTAATTATTTAATTAATTAAAAGTAATTTTGATAAATAATTTAATTTTGTTTCTCATTAATACATTATTTAAATTTATAAGAAATGTATTTCATTATAATTTAGAGAAAGTAGGTAAAAATCAATTATTATTCCTATTAAAAAAACCAAAAAGTAAAGGGAGAATAAGAAAAGGGGTTTTATCTCAACCTCACTGAAGCGGTCATAAACGTTTAGCCTCTTTGCATTTAGTTAAAGGTTTGCTAGGTTGAAATTTAAGTCAACTATGTTTATAATAATAGAAATATAAACTTTTTAAAATTGAAATGATGGTATTTAATGTTGAAGAAAAAATAGAAACACAATTATGTCTTGTTTTCAATCCAAAATTATTTATAATTGGACAACTCTTGGCATACTTTAATCGGCATATATAATTTTGATTTCATAATAACCAGATAAATGGCATTAACAACAATACAATCCATAAAATAATTAATGTTACTTTAAAACCTCTTACAACTTATTGCCGATTCAACAACTTAAAATAAATTCGCTTACAACTCCAAATAAATAAATAAAATATATATTTTGGCAAATATAATTATCCAAAAATATAGCAACTTATTGAAGGTTAATTCTAACAGGTAGTGCCTTAAAATTCGGTTTAATGTAAACTAAATGAATATAAGCATTATTTATAAAACGCTAGCAGATTTAAAAAAAATAAAATAAATAGGCTGCTTATCCAAAGATTCATCATTGTCTTCCAATAAAACAGGCACTTTCTTTGTAATTCAATATGTCTTTTAATTCCAATTCTAATTCTTTTTTTTTAAATTTGTATAAAATATTATTTCTACATATATGAAATATTAAAATTTGAAGTCCTGCAGCATAAATAAATATAACAAATTAAATAATTAATTAAAAATAATAATATAAGCAAAAATATATATGCATAAATTTTATCTGACTTTTATAATAAGGAAGAAAATTAAATAATAAATTAACACTTAAACAACCTTCTAAAAGAACTGTAATGGTTTTAAAAAATCTCACGATAGAATTTAGTTTTTAAAAAAATAGAATTTTGATTGATATAAACTAAGGGATGTAGGAACTCCTCCTAAGGCAGTAAAAGTCCTTCGAAAATTACTCAATGCAGCCAAAAGATAGTGAGAACAAGGAAGAAAAGGACGGAACGCGGGAGGTCACTTGCTGACGATGGCGGAGTTGGACGTGTTTCTTGTCAGCTCGAACTTGATCCACTGTCGTCAGTCTTCTGTCTAGTGCAACAAAACGCAGCTGCCTGCGCACTGCGCCGACCTCTCGTCTTGTCGACACCAATCAACAGAATTCTACAGATGCACAGCCCACAAGTCCCAACGGTTTGTGCGACAGATCATTCCGATTCCATGTATGCACAATTGTGACACATTGCTTAGCATTACTGAACCAAGGTTAAAATCAGGAAGACTCTTATATAAATTTTAATTTTTGAAGAAATTCTTGAGAGAGGGGAGGATCATGAACCCAAACTATGTTTTTTGTTTTTACTAGAATCTATTTTTACGTTCATTTTTAATAGAAACAGTAATTTATTTATTTTCTGACTGCATATGATTCATTAAACATAATTATTTCTTATTTGAATTTTCATGGTTCAACACCTCCAGGCTGTGTATATTCCTAATCAAAACTGGCAGTATCTTCCGTTGAATTTAGTAGCTCATTCATTCTTTTACATAAATAAACTTCTAATTCGTAAATAAATTTATGGTTGGCGGAAAATAATATGTATATTTTGAAGAACTGACAACAATAAAAAATAAGTCATAATACAAAAATTATGAAGTAACAGCCCATTATCAACAGCGCTTGGTAACTTTTATCTGACATTGGTATCAGAAGGATAATGCACATTGACAGTTGGCTATGGAGATACTAAAGTACTCACCTAGATCGGGCATGGAACTGGATGGCTCCTCTTGATGATGCTGATGAGGTCTATGATGATGATGATGAAGTTTTGGCGGTGGTGGCGGAGGCGGCATCGGGCACGAAGTCGAGGATGTGACCAAAGGCGGTGCGGTTGGCACGCGGAAATCACCCTCCGAACTCGCTATCGAGCAAGGCTGCATTGCACCATGTAGTTCAAAATCTTGCACTAAAGTTTAAAATAACACGATGATGAACTGATTGAGGGGACGCCCGTCAAGGCTTAACAACCAAAGAAGCGGCTTACGCGACGACTTTTATCAGGGAGCAAACTGAACTGAGATGCAGTCTGGTGCGGAGCGTAGACGGAGCGAGTCTGGGAGAAGAGCGAGAGTACTCGGCCCGGTGAGAGTCACACCCCGACTGAGGCCGGTAACCTTGTCCTTGAATCGGTTTGGTGAACCCGAGAAGGCTAGGGGGGCGGAGAGGGGGTAGCGCGCGCAGGGCCCCCCACCACTCGCCCTCCCCTCCACGGGGGAGGGGGGGATATGGGCCAGCCATTCAGAGCAACCGACACAACATCAACAACAACAAATGGTTGTGACATACTCTCCTCCTGGCCTCGCCACGCACTCTCTGACCCTACACTTTCACCTCGACCATCTCATTAACACTCACTGTCCTGTAGAGATGGACTGCCTTCCATACGCTCCAGAATCCTTCATGATCCCTTTACCTTCATTTGTCAATGAACCATAAAAGCACACTCCACAACAATCGGTCACAATCCTGGCTAATTATGGAGGTCATATTACTGAAACATATACACAGTTTATCCAGACTTACTTGGGTCATTACGAACTTCAATTTAAAAATCTAGCTTATAGGTTGATACAAATGAAAAAGAATCTTCAAAATGTGGAGATTTTCAAGAAGTTATTTGCTATTATTTTGAATGTAATACATCTCTTTTAAGTTAAAAAATAATGTACAACAGTAAAAATTAATTTTACCTTTTAAGAATGACTAATTGGTTGGCCTAGGGTTATGTTTGTATCCTATATATATAATGATACACTCGCGGTTGCGATATATACAATAAATAAGAACAGATGGGTGAAAGATTGTAGTGAACACAAAAAGAAAAAAATACAATGAGTATAATTTTCGGTGACATTCCTTGCCCTTCATCAGTGAGGAATGAAGAGAGANTTATTATAGCCCTGAAGATGGCTTACAATGTAAGCCGAAACGTTGGCAGATAATCCTTTATTAAAAAATACATTTTTCAAATTTGTGTTTTTGGATCTACCTTGACCGAACCCCAACTAAAATCATTTTAGAATAATATCTACGGTCAACAAACTCTCCTTTTTATAAATTAACATTATACAAAGCTTCCATGAGACCTATGCCTGCCCCGTCTGGAGTTACATTTCCAAAACAAACGATAAGAAACTACAAAGATTCCAAAATAAATGTTTAAGAATTGCACTCAATTTGACTTTTTACACTAAAAACCTAACATTCCATAACAAATCTAAATTACCTCTAATAAAAACATGTATATTCAAACTCACCAAAAAATTCTTCACAAAATGCCAGTTCAAACCAAATCCATTAATCAAAACAATTGGTGACTACACTAAAAATACCACACGCCGCCATGTTCACAAGCGCACTAAACACGTACTACTAAAAGAATAAATGAATGAAGCCAAAATTTAGGATACTAGCTCTAAGACTTAAGATATGTTAATCCTTCTTAGCAGTAATTTGATGCACTGAGTATGAATTATGCTATACTTAAATTTTTTATATGTATGTTCGTATAAATAACTATATGGTTTTTCTTTTTTACGGGAACGACATAATACTAAAGTACGGCATCCGATTGCTTAATAATTTATATTGTAATGTATATATATATATATATATATATATATATATACCTCACATTCAACCACTTAGGATCAAGGAGTCGCCAACATTCATAATCCTCATGGTAGCAAACATTTATCGATAAAACATTATCCAACATAGGCTATGAGATTTCAGTGCTAGACGTAAAAGCCCGAACGGATCGAGTACTGCAGTTAAATATGATATAAATTAATTAGCTCTAAAATTAGTCAACAGAAATTAAACAAAATTTACTTTTAAAAAATTTTATGAAAGGTTTATTATTATTTTAATAAATGTCTTGTCCAAGTAGGATAAGAAATACATAAATATGTAGATAATTGAAGAATTATTTTCTTATTAATATTCACAGTTATGAACTTCAATAGTTAATGTCGTAATAATTGAAAAATGTGTATCTTGATTTATTACTACAGCCTCTGATAAATTCATTTCTAGAAGGTTTCACTAATGGGAACTATTAACATTAATACCATAGCATTTGATAACAATTGGAAATCTTCGATCCTAAAAAGGAGATTTAAAAAAAATTGATTCATTCCAAATTTATAAAGTGCAATAGTGCATTGATTGCTGAATTAAAATGAGTTGGGATGGGAGTTTACAGGAAGACCAAGTTTTAAGTTTAAATTGTTTCATTTTATTAAAAAAAATATAATATATTATTGTTATACAATGAAATATAGGAATGTATGTATGAGGCGGGATTGTTATGGACCTCCTACTACTGCTGCCTTCCCGGTCAACCTACAGTCAACCTCAGCGACATTAACTTTTCTTTTCATTGTCCCCCTCAGTTTTCAAAAACAGATTATCATTTACTCTTATCAATCATTTTTCAACCTCTTATCAATGTACTTCTTCAAGTAATGCGAGATATATTTTTCTTTAAGCTACTTCTGACGGAAATGTAAGAGACGTAATTTCTACAATTCATTCATGTATAAAAAAAAAAAAAAAAAAAATTCCAAATCGATTCACTGGTTTTTCTATCAGGAAATGATCAAGTTTGATGTTCCCCGTAATTTCATAAACATTATTCTATTATTTCAGAATGGGATGTGTCTCCCCGTGTGAATGCATTTATTATGACGTTCTTGATGCGATTTCGAAATTAGTCTCTGACAATTAACTTCCCCGACAACTTTATCAAACGTCAAATTATTCAAATGAGTGGAATAATTCATATCTATTTCCATTTCGGAAATTCGAAAATTAATATTTCGAAATTCAAGTGTATTTTTAAAAATTCTTAGTAAATTTTCTAAATAAACAATTGTTCTATCTGGTTGTCCCGTTTATACCAGTTTTAATTAAAACACATATAAAATATTAAATAAATAAATTTGCATCAGCCCTGTAAATCCCGTATATATCCCAAGATATATTAAATAAAATAAAAAAGGACAATAATGAATTTTGAAAATTGATCCTTAGTTCGTAATGCATATATTATACGATGTGTGAGTGATCAAGAACTGAATAGTGGTTAATTAAAAAGTAAAAAGTCCGTCACGCAAGAGATGCGTTAACTAATAGAACTCCTCATTATCTAGTTTATTTTTTTTGTATTTTTTAACATTCCAACTGTTCTAATTTTTTGATTTCCTAAAAGTAAATGTAATAATAAATATAAATAAAATAATGAATAGAAAAAAAGCAAATAGAAGTATGACACATAGGGGCGTCGTAAAATAAGCGCATTTCCCATTTTCCATTTAAGTAAATTTTGATGATTGAATTCATTTTAAAGTGCATTACTTAATTCTTACTTAAACTTCCTTAAATGACCTTAAAACTAGAAATTAAATTAAAAATTAAAGAACGTTGAAAGTTCCATTCTTGTTCATTTCTAATGTCACTCATTGTGCAACTTTTACAAAATGTCAGGTCATAAATTATAGAAATTGAATGAATTTTCCCTCTATTCTGTATCATAATTTTTCAAAAAGTGAGGTGCCCGAAGTACCTGATAATAATGGGCATTTTTTTTTTTTCAATGTTAAAGAATAAAAATATTGTAAAATTGCATTTACACCCATTACATTCATGCAATTTTTTTTTTAATCCTAAAAATTACGAAGAAATAAAGATTTAATTTATAGGCATCCTCTAACATCCCTTATATCCTCCTTTTCACCTATTACATTCTATTTATTTTTGTCACCCTACTAATAATAACGAAGATATTGGCAATTATTTAATTTAGTCAATCTCTAACCCTCCTTCCACTCCGTACTACCACTTACTTCTGGTAATAACACACCCAATTGTTGGCAAAATGTATAAACCTCGGAGGACCTGTGATTTTCAGCAGGGGCTTACTCTTTCGGATGATTCACTGCCTGTAGACTGACGGATCTCATAAATCCGAGAGAATGTCAATCTTTTTGATAATCAAGACAAAGCAAGAACAACGCCAGTCCTTCATCAAGAGGGCGCGCACTAACCCCCTACTGGCTTACTTGCGTCTCGACAATTGCACACTCTGGTAGGGGGCTTCGGAACTAACAGAAAGAGGACTGGGGAGAGCAAGATTTGGAAGAGCCCCTTATGTATGTAGATAATCACATATGTTTTATATAAAGACATTGTTAAATACTTTAAGAGCTTTGGGACATTTGACAGGACTGTGTCGGAGCCTAGGCCCGAGAAACACTGAATGACATATTCATATAACACGCGTAGTATACTACTCATCACTCATTCAATTACGAGGGAATATGCCCCACCCTGAGCAGGAGCAGCACCGACATGCTACGGGCCCATTACATCAACCGTAGAAATAATTACATGACAGTACAGGTAAAAGCTACTTTTACCGGCCAAATTGACTGTGGGCATACCTCCGATGCACCCAGCATCAAATTGGCTTGATCATAGCATTACCCTGACAACATTACCTGTTCACTCTTTAAAGCCTCCATTGAATTACCTTTAGCCAAGATCAACTAAATGTAAATATAATTGCATGTAAGCCTCTAGCTTAATACTTATGTATTAACAACTTTCCCACGAGGAGATCAAGCCATAGACCTATCATTAATTATTACAAACATATTAATCGTTTACCAAAAACATCGAAAAAATAACTATAACTTTTCCCAAACAACATAGCAGTTTATACATCTTGATATTACATTCAAATGATATAGAATCGCTTACAAACTAAGCAGTTATACCCAATTCTAAAATAAAAATTGTCTTAAGCGAAACCTAAGTAATCATACTTGAAATAAGACGACGGAACATTTCCCACAAACTACACATAAATTTCAATTAATTTTCACGGATTGACATAATGAACTATATAAGCTATGCATTTGAAATAAGAATAACTACATAATCCGGGATGTGGGTTTTCATATGAAGAATCAGCACAAAAATAAACTTCTGTCTAACTATTTCTTTTTGCACTTTTCATTTTCATCTCTAATGGATCTTCATCAGGAGCTGTTAATTAGTGATTTTACTTCCACAGGTTGTAGGCTACTACACTTACTTGCACCTCGTGAAAGTTGCATCGAAAATGAGGATCCCCCAAAGTGGGTAATGAGGAACGAAAACTTTAGAGGGGAAACATTAAAGATTTCTGGTAGGAGAGATTATGTTGAAGCCATCAATTTCCAGGTTCCCGCGAAATGTTCCTAAATAAAATCAACTTCGACTACGAGGCATGGAAATCAGACGTTTCATGCTTTTACTGGAATGTCCAGCCAAGGTCAGAACCTTGAGAGACTCTGAAGTAGCGTGGCCAGAAAAAAAACTCACCCATACTTACTATTAGCCGACTTTTCTTTAACCCGATATATATATATATATATATATATATATATATATATATATATATATATATATATATACAAATAAAGTTAAACTAAAGGAATAGGTCACACGAATATGGAACACATAGAAAAGTAAATATCAAACATTTATATAAAAAAATACCAAAATCAAGTACCTCGGAGTAATATTGGATAAAAGACTTACATTTACCGAGCATTTAAATGACACTTGCGAGCCAATAAAACCATTTTAGGAATTTATCCGTACATTTACCAGAAATCAAAACTTAGTGCAGAAAATAAATTAACATTCTAAGATGATTTTAGTTGGGGTTCGGTCAAGGTAGATCCAAAAAAAACAAATTTAAAAAAAATGTATTTTTTAATAAAGGATTATCTGCCAACGTTTCGGCTTACATTGTAAGCCATCTTCAGGGCTATCATGAAGATGAGAGAGGACGTCCTGTCCCTAAGTTCACATTTCCATGA
>KZ808059.1:163437-182329 GCA_000696205.2 Oncopeltus fasciatus | reverse complement strand
GTTTGGGTTTGGTCAAGGTAGATCCGAAAAAATACAACTTTTTTTTTTTTTTTTTTGTTAGCTTTCTATTGCAATATGTTTTAATTAAGAATTCTTAGAATAGATGGTGTCAGTCTTTTGATTTCCCAATATAGGCTGTGGACTCAAATGTTTTTGTGCTTTTAATTTCATCAATTCAATTCAGTTTAAATAATAACAAAGCAACAGAAGACGCTATAAAAATATTGACAATTCAATACTATAAGCTGTTCTAAACTAATAAATAACAATTGTGAAAAAATAATATAATTGATATAAGTGCTCTAATATACTATAAACAGTTAAAAATATTACTTAAAATTAATAAGCTTTATTTTTATTCAATGTGTAACTAATAATCAATTATGATTATAAAACTTGTTTTTAATCAATATGTTTTATTTATTTATTATTTTATTTGTTAGTTATTGAATTATATATTTAAATAGTATTTTTAATTATATTTTATAATTCCTCATCATTTGTTGATATATACCTTTCTTTGAACAGCTTTTATTTATTTATTTTTTCTATTCATATTTTACATCCTATAAATAGGTTGAATTATTTGATCCAAATGCCAAAATAAATTTTTGATAAAATTTAAAATTTGTCCTGAGTTTCAATAATCATGGCTGACTCAACTTAAGGAAAAATTTAGAAAGAATCTTTGCTTTTTTAGGCTCAGATGGACAGATTTTTATTACATTTTTTCAGTATTAAATCAATTATTTATGACTATCAGTTTTTTAAACTTTGCAATACAAAATGTCCAATTTAAAGAGGGTGGTTTATAATTTTTATATAGTACCTGCAAAAGTAAACTATTTATACATGCATCAGTGTAACATCAATGAGTTGAAAAATAAAAATATCAAAACTTGACATATTTTATAAAGAAGAGATACAAACCATTGTCCGTGAATTAATACATACAAATAAGGCACTAGGAAAAAAGGTCCTCTTTTCTCTCTCACGCTCTCACTCTCACTCTCACTCTCTCTCTTTCTCTCTCTCTCTCTCTCTCTCCACGTATACACACACAACACATATTCTAGAAAATAATGAAACTCTCTTTCTGACAGGCACAATTAGAGATTTAAATATATAATTATAAGAAAAACAAACATAAATAATCTGAACGAATTCTGGGCTGTTCATGGAGAGTTCTGTGGATAGAAAAGGAAAAATATCCTCATTAACTTTTTCTCAGAATATTTCGAAAAAGGATTTGAACATAGATTTTTATTATTTCGTTTCATTATTATTATTTCATTTTTTTCAGACATGATTTAGTTATTCTAAAGCAGGAGACTCTCTCCCTCCAAACTCCCTTCCCCCTGATGAAGAAGAAGAAGAAATTTAGGCCGATACGTAGCCAATAATAAGAACTATTTTTGTTAACAAATTAGTTTTTATTTATTAAAATGCAAAGACCGATTTCCCAACCAAACCTTCCTCAATTAATCAACAAGATATTCCACAGTTAGCTTATAATGCCTTTTCATATACTCCTATTATTTTTTTATCGGTTGTACTAGAATATATTTTTGAAATTTTCTATTTGATTTTACGTACCTAAATAAGTTAAACCAACTTAAGGATATCCATTGGGAAACGATGGGAAATAAAACAAAAAATATGAAGGTCAATAAGTTTGTCACAATAATAGTGAAATTTTAAACATTTAACTTTTAATGGGTCAAGCCATACGAAAGTAGGCAAATTTTCTGACACATTGCATGAACTTTAGATAACAAATTTGATTTAAATTAAATTTATAGCAGTAGAAAATCGTTAATTATCCTTATATTTTAGTAGTTTATAGGATTTTTAAAAAAAAATATAAGCAGTTATAAATCAAGACATTAGTAGCTGCTTGGCGTGCAAAAAAAAAAAATCAATTTTACAAGTTATTATTTATACTGGAGAAATTTGTCAGGGTTTTGGCCAGAATCAGACAAATAAAATACTCCAAAATTATTGGGTAATTATTTTATTATTACTGACGTATCGACTTAACTTGTAAGTTTTATCAGAGCGATAGTGATGTCTGGAGAGATCTCCAAGGGAAGTTTATATTCACATGACAGAGTGCAAAACTAAACTCAGCTGAAACCCTGAAAAATTCCTCCAGTATAACACTCGACGGCCAACTAACCGCTAACCATGTTATAATTTATAGTGAAATTTAATTTATAGAAATTATGTAAGTCACACAAAAAAAAAAAAATACTAAGATTAGTGAAACATTGAGGATAATACGATGGGAATTGGTGATAAATTGGAAGATAATATATGACCTAGTGATGGAGTCAGGCTCAGAAAGAGATAAGTAGACGATGTAAACCTCGTAAGATTAATACGAGGACACAAATGGTTTGATGGACACAACAAGTAATCAATGTTTTTTTCAGTTAAATCACCATTATTTTACATATATATTTATAAAACACTTAGGGCATATACAATGTTTCTGCTACCAGATACATGGATTTTGGCGTTAATTCTAAGAAGCCGAACAGCAGGTTATCGCATCGACGGGTCTAGCTCGACTGAAACCATTTTTACAAAAAAAAGAAAAAAGAAAAAGGAACATGTAAAAGATTAATTTTCCATCGTTTTTGTACATAAAGAGAAATAATTCAAAGAATGATATTGGAGTACAGACAGATATTTCAAGTATTGGTCCCGAGTTTTAGATTTCAAAGTAAATCTTACTATATTAATATTTTTTATTGTCTCAAAGATGTAAATACACAGGTTGACTTTTATTTTTTATTAGATATTTCATTCAATGGTCATTTTGAAGAAGAAATATTAATAAACGTATGAAATTTAAACGTTTACTAAACTAAATTTGATAATTTTTTTTTTTTTTTTTTCCCCTGATGTAACCTTTTTTCCGCTTTCAATTTATTGAAACTTAAAATATAACATTCTACCATAAGCTATTGAGTCTATCATAAATAATTTTGTATTTAATTTAATTTGTTTTTAATAAGTATTATTTACTGATTTTTGTGTATAATAATTTACTGCTATAAAATTGAAATATGTATTAATAACAGAATATAAGGAATAAAATAACTAAAAAAAAAAAATTAAAAAACTATAATAAGTCCTCCACTTAAGTACTCCATCATAATTGGTTTAGAATTTAGTTAATCTAGATTCATTATAATATTTGAAGAAATTTGAACAATAATGAAAATATTTGCCAAAATCCTCCATACTCTCTCTTTCTCTCTCTCTCTCNTAATATAATAATTCATTCATTCATTTGAACCTGTTCTATAATTAAAGTTACAGAACAACAAATAGATAAAATTAACATAGAAAGCTTATTATTGTTTGGAACAAGGTTTTATCAATTATCTTCAAATAACTATTTTAAATTTACTGTCTTGTAAAATAACAACAATATATATATATATATACAAAAACATATGTGAAATTTTAAACGGACCATATTTTTGGCCTTTTACCTTTTCTTATGTATTGATTGAAGAATCATACCCCTTGCGGGAAATTTACTAGTAAGATCTATAGAACTATTACATGTATTTACATTAATATTTACAGCTTCCAACAATAATTATTTTTGTTTTTAATTCCTTGTTAGCAAACTATAAATAATTAATATTTGAGAGAAAACTTGCAGGAGAATTTCACTTTCAGCAAGTGTATTTAGCTTGGAAGCAATGTCAATGAGCCGCTGTCTTCATTATTTGAAGGTTTAAGTCTGTCTTAAGTAGCTGGAAGCTCCTCAGAACTCAAGCGCCCTAAGCTCTTGTTACAATAGTACCTTGGGAAGGTCTCCCTTATCGGCTTAGTCATTCCCACATAATCGAAGGTCTCTGACCCGCCATCTGCTGGAACTTAGCGGAGGATCTAATCATTTAGATTTTGAGAAAAGTAGAAAAGTGCTATATAAATATAGCATTTTAGAAATTAGGACTGTCCAGTATGGATACTAATTTGGTAAAAAAAATTTTTTTTTCGCAGTGCTGGTTATGCTGGTTTTCAGAGAAATTCTAACACTCTTTTAAAGTTAAAGTTCTTTTCTTAATTCCGATATTTAGTATAATTCATCATCAGAGCTATAAAAAAAAAAACAACAACTAATATTTACACATAATGGTTTAATGGAAAATTATCTTTTATCAGGGGGCGGCAGGGTAGCTCAGGGGATCCCTTCAGGTCTCACAATCCTGACGCTGCGGGTTCAAATCCTGCCCCGAACAAGCTTTTATCTATAAATAACTCATTGGCCTGAGCCATAAATGCCCAGAATGTGGTGGCAATCTGTCGAATGCCATTCCTTTCATGACCCTAAAGGGTTGAAAAGGCGGCCGACAAAAAAAAAAATCCAAAAAAATAACATAGACAAGGAATATTATGAATTTAATTTATAAAAATAATGTGTATAATTCATTTATATATTCTTACTTTCTTTAGTCTAAGAAATAAAATGTAAATAATAGAATACTCTTCAAAATTAATAATGAAAAAAATATTCTTGTATTTATGAAGTTTGCCAAATTTACTGACTAATTTAAGCTTAAAATAAGCAAAGAAATAACATTAAACTTTTTTCTTTGCAAATTATTAGCATATTTTCGAGTAAGATAAAATCAAGAAGTTCACGTTGTTGACATTTGACACGCTTTAAAAAAAATTTTTTGTGGATCTTTTTCGATACATTTTATGAAACGCGAGAATTACAGTTCGTAAATTATGTATTTTTGTTCATATATAACTATGCTACACAATATTATTATATTACAAATTATGTATATATATATATGGTATATATATATATATTTATATTTATATATAGTAAATAAGAACATCTCAAAAATTTTACTCATTCATTTTTTTTTTCTTTTTGTGCGTTCACTCAATCACAATCTTTCTCCCATCTGTTCTTATTTACTATTAAAAATTTTAAAGCTAAAATTGGTCATACCAATCGGTCGGTGGGAAATGAGACCAGATCAAAGTATTGTGAATATTGTCGTTATTCTTAGTTGCAATAAATAAAAAAAATATGGAAATCTAGAACTGTGAAATTTGTATTTTTCAACTTTTCTACAAAAAAGGTTATTTATCTATTTATATCTACATATAACCTGGAAATGAAAACTGGGAAATCACATTTGGTTTGCACATATCCTGCATGAAGGACTTTTCTCCTGTTGTACATTCCCTTCGAGCAAGTGGAAGAAAAAAAAGTGAGAAAACTCGTAAAGGAGTAATTCTTTACGAANTATATATATATGTGCGTGGGCATATCCCAGTATATGACTTGTATATCAATTTAAATATTTTTACTTTTAATCTAACCATCCTTGCACAAATTATGTCAGAATGTTCAAACGTACGATTTCTTCAGATTCCCAGAGAAACTTCAGAATTAGTACAGCTAAGGATTACGAAAGTAGTAGAGTTAGATTTTTATTTTATTTTTGATATTGGATTTTCATACAAATACAAGGATTAAAAACATCCCATGAGCATTTCATTGTACCAAATTACAATCAAAATAGGTTTTAAACCACCTGAACTTTCCAATGTTCTTATTAAAGACGTTGTAATATATTTTAAGTCGAAATTCAAAATCCCCCTTAAAGTGCCACATGAATTTTTCTTTCGACACTCCTTATAGCAACATCCATCCCCTTGGTTGCTGGAAAAGAGATAAATACCACTTTATCAAAAAACGATCTGATTGGATATTACGAACATTTTCCATAATGATAACAATAACAATAACATATTGACAGTTATTTCAAGAAAATGTTAACTTTCGAAGTGCTTTTGACGACACATTAGACCAAGCCGTATCCCTTATGTTAATAATAACGGAAAACCCCCATTATGTTATTTTCAGGTTGAACAAGCATACACCCTCAATCGCTAATACAAGGTTCTCTTAATCTTACGGCAACGAATAAAGCAGTTTTAGATATAATGAATCGCTATTATTTCCTTTCAAGTTTATCCATATTGTAAAAAAAAATTGATGCGTTCTCTTTCATCTCTTAATCATTCTGTCGAAATTAATTATTTCGATAATTTAGCTATCCGTTCATAATATTATACATAACTTTAAGGAGCTTAAAATGTCTCAGAATCATATGATATCTGCCTTTGCTCCGACTGCAATCTTTTCTACTGATAAGATTCCCTTATTCAAAGCATAAGGTATTAATTTTTATTTAAATAAAATAGTATTTTTCAAATTACTTTATTTCAAGTTTTTCTATTAATTTCTCTGAATTAAAATATTTTAAGAATAATCATGTTATTCATTTAAATAAAAATATGCATCATACAGTTTATTTATGATAAAATATTAAAAAATATATTTTGATACGGCTACTGCTGATAGTAAACTTGAAATAAATATGACGAGTGTGTTGGTTGAATCATTTCCAAGATAATGGACGACCGATTGAAATGAGATAATTGTTTACGTGGTATTAGTACTTGAATTGTTAAAGTTTGCTCGGAACGGATTTTATAAATAAATCTATTGTAAAACGAAATAATAAGAATTTATTCCTTTCAACCAACATTTCGGCGTACAATGCTAGCCTGTCAGACTGAAAGATTATTAAACTACAGGCTCAAGGCTCAATTGTGTTTTTGCAATAAATATACGGGAGGGGAATATGTAAAATAACAACAAATAATAATGGAATATATGTTAGAGATTTTTTCTCTACCTCACCCTTTATCCCCCTTGCTCTTTTGAACATAACCTCCTTTCCAAACTCCCTTCATTTGTGAGTACATGTTGGTTAGGCTTGCAAGCAAATCCCTACCACGATCATTAAATATTTACATGAATACATTTTCAATTATATTATTTTACATAGAACATTATGCTCAATATCATAACTTTTACATTTTTCGTTTTTCTTTATAAACTAACCCCGTATCCTTACACTTTTGTGTTGCCTCACAATTGAACTTTAATCTGCAATCTGTAATCACCTCCTTTATTACACGGGTGGTTTTGGGCTTATTGACATAGACCTGTGAGTTCATATAACCCAATAAGAAGATATCAAATTGTGTAAAATTACACGATATAGGGGGCTAATTCTAATCACCGAAACGAGAGAGTACACACCTGGAAATGTCTTATGCTGTAATTGAATTGTTTAACGGGCTTTATGGCAAACACATTTGCCCGATGTGTTATTCTATAAATAATCCTATCTTTGTAATTTAAAATGGCTTACATTGGTAACCAAAATATTGGTAAAAAATTATTTCTCGTTATATCCTCTTAACCAAGACTTTTTCTAAAGTCATCCAGACGGAACTCGCCTATTGACGAACTGATAAATTATAGCCGAGAAAAAAGTATTTTTACGTTCATAATCACTTTTTAATTTTAAATAATTAATTATTGTTACTATTATTATTTTT
Source organism: Oncopeltus fasciatus (assembly GCA_000696205.2). NCBI lineage: Eukaryota > Metazoa > Arthropoda > Insecta > Hemiptera > Lygaeidae > Oncopeltus > Oncopeltus fasciatus. Next base: position 174,865 of record KZ808059.1, on the reverse strand, counting down.
AGGCAAATCGTACATATGAAATTTATGTGTATGTGTTTGAACTCTCTAAAGGTCACAGTTTTCCTTATTACAAATTTCAATGTCAACAAAAATGTTAACCTAAAATGATCCATTTTGTTGATTGTGGTTTTTTGCACAATTTGATGTACATATTTTCCTGGTTTAGCTTTGTCCAAACTTATACAATAACTTTTTTTTTTTTTGTTAGAAAGAAAATTGAATATATGGAATATATTCCCTGACTGAATGACAAGTTGAGCAGAACCAATTAACTTGGCGCAGCAAATTTTTGTCGCCATGAAGAGCTATAGTCCCCCTACTGGTGTATTTTATGGGGGTTAAAATATTAATTCATTCTGAGGGAGAACTGGCATAGCAGTGGGGGGTATGGGCATGAAAAAGGATGGAAGCTCAGCCTTTCCGCTTGAAATTCCTGAGCATACTGGTGACAACTCATCTGAAAGAGTAAACACCTACAGAAAATCATATGCTCTTTAAGGCCATACAATCTAAGAAGTAAGACAACCAGATTGCATGTTCCTAAGTGTGTTCAAGTATGCAGGAGTAAAATACAGATCTTTGAGGTCATGCCAAGCGTAAACGAGTGTCCTATTTTTCGAGTAAAGACAATTTGGGTTTGAATGCCCAAAACAAAAATATTAGCCGTAGAATTTTTGATATAGCTGCCCTCTTTATGAGTGACAAAACTGAGTTAAATAACAGCTGCAGTAAGATATACTTGCTAATATATGCTTGGGTTAAGGTTTGGTTACCCAATCTGGAGTTTAGCAATATATGTTTCATTCAGGCGTATACTGTGATTACTATGGGTTACGATACTATCATAAACATAATTTTGTAAGTTCTTTGAACTAAATATAGTTTATATGTATATGTGTGTACGTGTACAGTTTCTGAACATTATATGTGTACTAGTAGAAAATTGGTTGGAGTTCGGTCAAAGTTGATCTGAAAAAATATAAAATTTTAATAAACGTATTTTTTATTTTCTGCCGACATTTTGGCTTATGTTGTAAGCCACTCTCAGGGCTGTTAAAATACAATATCATAAGAAAGACAGAAATTATATGATTTACATTATTTTTAGATAAAATTCAAGTAACTGAAAATATTTTGACATTAAATGCTGTGAAAAAAAAAGTGTAAAAAATTCACCACACATGTATCATGAAGGCGAGAGGGACGTGTTTTCTACATGGTAGGTAGTTTTCTACACATTTCTTATTGTTTTTTACAGCATTTAATGTCAAATTAGTTTTTAGTCAGGTACTTGAATTTTATCAAAAAATAATGTTAATTAAAAATTATTTATTATTTTTCTTATGACATTGTATTTTAACAACCCTAAAAATAGCTTACAATGTCAGCCGAAATATCGGCAGATAATAAAAAATACACTTTTTAAAATTGTGTATTTTTTTAGATGAACTTTGACCAATCCCCAACCAATTTTCTACTAATAATCTACATGGTTAAACTCTCCATATAACTATATAAAGGTTATCCCAAAATTAACGCAAGATTTGTATTAATAAGAAAACACAGTTTTTAGTATTTTTATTGTTATTTTTTTACTGAATCATAAAGTATATAGTATAGGGTTATTTATGGAATAACACATCGGGCAAATACCCTCCACAGCTTTGCATGCACATTCGAACGCGTTTGTCGAAGTTTTCCAAGACCATTTCGCATTAATGAGGCTGAATTTCGCTGATGCAGCGTTGAATCTCCTCCTTTCATGCACGGGTAGTTTTGGGCTTGTTGACATAGACCTGACAGTTCAAATAACCCAATAAAAATAAATCTAATTGTGTAGAATGACACGATCTAGGAGGCTAATACTGATCACCGAAACGCGCGAGTACACCTCGCCTGGAAATGTCTCATGCAGTAATTGAATTGTTTNTCTCCCAGCCAGGAATCTAACCTGGATCTCCTGCTATCCGGGTGGCGTGCTTAACCATTACAGCACCAGGACGCACAAGTTTTCTCATTCAATTTCCTCTACACTAGCAAGAGCCTAACCCACGAGAAAGCCGAGATCTTCGTCTTGTACTCGAAGGAGATGACATTGTCATACATTTTGTCGACTCTCGTCATTTACTTTATTTAATTTTTTCATTACAAATATTTTATTTGGTTGTGGTATTTTATCCCATATATATTTTAAACAATTATTGAGAGGGTAGAGAAAAGAAAAAAACTATCAGTCCCAGCCAGGATTAAACCTGGATCTCCTGCTATCCGAGTCGGCGAGCTTAACCATTACACCACCAGTACGTGTTAGTTGTCTCATTCTATTCTCTTTACACTATCAAGAGCCTATCCCACGAGAAAGACGAGAACTTCGTCTTGTACTCGAAGGAGCTGACATTGTCATACATTTTGTCGACTCTCATCATTTACTTTATTTAATTTTTTCTTATAAATATTTTATTTGGTTTTGTATATTATCCCACGTAAATTTTAAACAATTATTGAGAGGGAATAGAATACAAAAACCAACTGTCTCAGCCAGCATTAAACCTGGATCTCCTGCTATCCGAGTGGGCGTGCTTTACCATTACACCACCAGGACGCGTTAGTTGTCTCATTTAATTCCCTCTACACTAGCAAGAGCCTTACCCACGAGAAAGGCGAGAACTTCGTCGGCGTGTACTCGAAGGAGCTGACATTGTCATAAATTTGGCGACTCTCGTAATTTACTTTATTTAATTTCTTCTCTATAAATATTTTATTTGGTTGTGGTATTTTATCCCACGTAAATTCTAAACAATTAATTAGAGAGAATAGAATTTAAAAAACTATCTGTCCCAACAAGGAATCGAACCTGGACCTCCTGCTATCTGGGCGGCGTTCTTAACCATTACACCACCAGGACGCGTTTGTTGTCACATTCAATTCCCTCTACAATAGAAAGAGCCTAACCCACGAGAAAGGCGGGAACTTGGTCTTGAACTCGAAGGAGCTGACATTGTCATACATTTTGTCGACTCTCATCATTTACTTTATTTAGTTTTTCTTTACAAATATTTTATATGGTTGTAGTATTTTATCCCACGTAAATTTTAAACAATTAATGAGAGGGAATAGAAATCCTTGCTGGGACAGATAGATTTTTTATTCTATTCCCTCTCATTAATTGACTAAAAAAATATGTTTTCTGTTAAATTCAAATCTTGCGTTAATTTTTGGGCACCCTATATATGTGTGCGCGGTACCATTAGACACACACTTTTGATCCATTTTTTAAATTACTATATGGAATCGACTAAAGTCTTTCTCTAAAGTGAAACCGTGATAACAGACTTGATTTACAAGAAGGAATTCTACTAATGTGAGGGGTGTTCCTGTCATTGATGATGATGATGCTTCCCGACCTTCCACCCCGTGGCACCACCCCGTCCATGGTCAGCTGGGCGAGCGTCTCTCTCGGCTGACCCCACTAACGACTGGAAGAGCCTCCTGACTTTCGCTCTCTCTCCCTGACCTGGAATAGGGAGACCGGGTTTCACTTTCTTTGGGTTTCCAGCGCCCGCCCCCTCCAGCTGCGGGCTTCTTGATTTCCAACTTTTACTCACGATGGAGAGCCACTAAGAAAGGCCTTAGTCCTTAGCCTCTCGACAGAACCCCATGGGAAAGTACTCCATAATTCACGACCGAAATAAAATATGTCCTCCTTATAGAGTTTTTTTTTTTTTTTTTAATGATTGTACTAAACTAAAATTGAGGATAAATTGGTTAATAGATTGTAGCATATTTTCCGTCTGGAAATCAAGATATTCACGTTGATAAAGTGAAGCATTAGAGTATATATGCTCTCTAGCGTTCACCAAATTCGGCATTTAAATAGGAGGAATGGGGCATGTGAGGGAGATCAAAATTTCAAATTTTAATACATCCGTTATTATTTTTTATACGAAAAAAATGTATATAACAAAATAGCTGTAAAATATAATTGTGGAATACTAAAGTGCTGTACAAGTTTACAAAAAAAAACCTCATATTAAGAAAGTTATTTAACAATGTAACTTAGAATGTTGAATGGACCTCTACTTCTTTTCAAATATATAGACCAATTTCGGTAGTTTTTATAGTAAGCCATAGAATGTATAAATCTTTTGTTAAAATCTGATATGAGGGAGCATGGTTTAGAGGTAGACCAAAATTTACAATCATAATAATTCGTTGTTTGAAACAAAAAAAAAACTTTATCATTCGTAATAGGTGAAAAATTTAATTTTCTAATGTTTATTTTCAAAAAAATTTTGATGAAAAATGCTGATTAAGGACGAACTTCACGAATACATATAAGCTTGGTGAACCCTGTATAAAGAAATCTTTAGTGACCACTAAACTAACTTTACGCTTATTGGTACCTTAGGCTTAATTTGTATTAAATTTCTTCATTAACTCCTATTTATACCCGCCTTTAAATAAATGTGGGAAATCTGCTCAGATTACACTTCCCTTCAGTGACGGACTTTTCAAAATGTACGTAGGGTGAAACGCATTTCACAAGCGTTGCCGAAATTCATTAAGTTTCGGTATGGAGACCTTGTTTTGCCTGTTTTTTTTTTTTTTTTTTTTTGAAAAATTAAAAGCTTATTCCCACCATTACTTGCAAGATTTCGTTAAGGTTAGCATATGGTTCTGTTACCAATTTTTCTTTCTACCACAGTGTGTATGTATTTGCATAAGTGTGTATGTAATGCGTAATTACATCAATACTCCCTCCTCATTACGCATTACGTACAGACAAGATTTAATCTTTTACAAAAGACATTAAACTTAGTTTTCCGCAAAGGCTTAGTCATAATGTCCCCAAGTTGTTCAGAAGATTCTATATAATTTGTTTTAACTGTACCTTTAGCGACCAAATCCTTTACAAAATAGTATCTTGTATCAAAATGTTTTGACCTTTTGGTCTCCATTGTCCTTGCAATTTTGATTGCACCCTGATTATCCTCATAAATGTGTATTACTTCATCAAAATTAAAATTTTTCCATAATGTTTTCTTTAAAAATAGTGTTTATTTGATACACTCAGCTTTGGTATTTTATATACCCCAAGGTACTCTGTGAAAAATATATACATACACATACATGTTGCATGAATATACAATTTTTTCATTGAGAATGTGATTAGCTTCAATTTATTCATTATTTTAGAAATAAAGAGTAATAAATAAAATCTCTGAAGTACTTTAAAAAATATTTCAATACCTTTTAGAATAATTAAGATTGACATATTTTATTTACAATTGATATTGTATGTAACACTTAGGAGTTAAAAAAATAAGAGGTTTATTCTATAAGTAAATTTAAAATAAAAATAAGCTTATAAATGATTTTAGATGGGTTTGGTCAAAGTAGATCCAAAAAAAAAAAATATAAATTTAACAAAAGTGTATTTATTTTAAAAGATTATCTGCTAACGTTTCGGCTTACATTGTAAGCCATCTTCAGGCCTGCCTATCATGAAGACGAGAGAGGACGTCCGGACAGGAAATAAATAAATCCTAAGGAAAACATAGGGACACTAAGTTCACATTTCCATGACTGGGAAAATTTCCCTGAAGATGGCTTACAATGTAAGTCGAAACTTTGGCAAATAATCTTTTAAAATAAATACCCTTTTGTTAAATTTATATATTTTATTTTTTTGGATCTACCTTGACCAAACCCCAACTAAAATCATCTAATAATAATATCTACGGTCAAAAACTCCATTTAAAAATAAGCTTATTTTACTAATGACCAGTAATTAATTAATTTGACATTTAAGTTTTTCAAATTTATTAAGATTTTTAGAAATTTTAAACTGAAAAACATTACTCAAAAATTTCTTAAGAGTTATAAATTAACATGAAAAAACGCTCATTTTTTAAAATTTATATAATAAAATGAGATTTTTTTATTTTTATTTTTGTAAATAACGCAGTACGACCAAAATCTGAAGTTGGACGTGATCTGGGAATACCTCCGTATTCACAGTTCTTCTCCTCCGAAGCCGGACGCCGTATTCACTAGGCTATCTCTAAGCCCACTTAGGATGGTATGAACGAAGGAAAATAAAGGACAGGAAAGAATGCCCCGGCAAGTGGGAGTAGAGGTAAGGGCGCTTTCGCCCGTGCGTTGGTCTTCTCTCTTGACCCATATCCCCTACAGAAATCCGGCTGGCCACGTGCACCCTCCGCCCTCGTCCTTTCCCTCCGCCTACCACTGGAAATATCTTCTTTATTCGGGCAATGCGGTACATTCGTATAGAACATCAGTGAGATAAACTACTGCCTTTCAATTGGCTCTTATAAGTTACAGAAAACAATATCTGTATTATAAGAAATGTCAATTTTTATTTTTAAACAATAAATTCAAGTGAATAGTATAAAAAAAAAATCTATGATAACTGCCTCAGCCAGGACTCTTGGATCTACTGCTATTCGGGCCGGAGTGCTAGCCAATTGCACCACCGAGACGAGCCACATAACCTATTAAATTCTCCGTACTTGTACCGGGAGTCTAAATCTCCGAGGAAGACGAATACATTGTCTTATACTGGAAGGAGTTGACATTGTCAAGCTATTTATCAGACTCTCGATTATTTTGCTTTACTTTAAGAGATTTAGACTCCCGGTACGTGTGGCGGAAATTTAATAGGTTATCAGGCTAGTCTCAGTGGTGCAATTGGCTAGCACGCCAGCTCCGAGTCCAGGCTGAGACAGTTTTTTTAAAATTCTATTCCCTTGCATTTTTTTAAATAAATTAAAGTGGGACTGCAATCTTTTCTACTGATAAGATTCCCTTATTCAAAGCATAAGGTATTAATTTTTATTTAAATAAAATAGTATTTTTCAAATTACTTTATTTCAAGTTTTTCTATTAATTTCTCTGAATTAAAATATTTTAAGAATAATCATGTTATTCATTTAAATAAAAATATGCATCATACAGTTTATTTATGATAAAATATTAAAAAATATATTTTGATACGGCTACTGCTGATAGTAAACTTGAAATAAATATGACGAGTGTGTTGGTTGAATCATTTCCAAGATAATGGACGACCGATTGAAATGAGATAATTGTTTACGTGGTATTAGTACTTGAATTGTTAAAGTTTGCTCGGAACGGATTTTATAAATAAATCTATTGTAAAACGAAATAATAAGAATTTATTCCTTTCAACCAACATTTCGGCGTACAATGCTAGCCTGTCAGACTGAAAGATTATTAAACTACAGGCTCAAGGCTCAATTGTGTTTTTGCAATAAATATACGGGAGGGGAATATGTAAAATAACAACAAATAATAATGGAATATATGTTAGAGATTTTTTCTCTACCTCACCCTTTATCCCCCTTGCTCTTTTGAACATAACCTCCTTTCCAAACTCCCTTCATTTGTGAGTACATGTTGGTTAGGCTTGCAAGCAAATCCCTACCACGATCATTAAATATTTACATGAATACATTTTCAATTATATTATTTTACATAGAACATTATGCTCAATATCATAACTTTTACATTTTTCGTTTTTCTTTATAAACTAACCCCGTATCCTTACACTTTTGTGTTGCCTCACAATTGAACTTTAATCTGCAATCTGTAATCACCTCCTTTATTACACGGGTGGTTTTGGGCTTATTGACATAGACCTGTGAGTTCATATAACCCAATAAGAAGATATCAAATTGTGTAAAATTACACGATATAGGGGGCTAATTCTAATCACCGAAACGAGAGAGTACACACCTGGAAATGTCTTATGCTGTAATTGAATTGTTTAACGGGCTTTATGGCAAACACATTTGCCCGATGTGTTATTCTATAAATAATCCTATCTTTGTAATTTAAAATGGCTTACATTGGTAACCAAAATATTGGTAAAAAATTATTTCTCGTTATATCCTCTTAACCAAGACTTTTTCTAAAGTCATCCAGACGGAACTCGCCTATTGACGAACTGATAAATTATAGCCGAGAAAAAAGTATTTTTACGTTCATAATCACTTTTTAATTTTAAATAATTAATTATTGTTACTATTATTATTTTTAGGCAAATCGTACATATGAAATTTATGTGTATGTGTTTGAACTCTCTAAAGGTCACAGTTTTCCTTATTACAAATTTCAATGTCAACAAAAATGTTAACCTAAAATGATCCATTTTGTTGATTGTGGTTTTTTGCACAATTTGATGTACATATTTTCCTGGTTTAGCTTTGTCCAAACTTATACAATAACTTTTTTTTTTTTTGTTAGAAAGAAAATTGAATATATGGAATATATTCCCTGACTGAATGACAAGTTGAGCAGAACCAATTAACTTGGCGCAGCAAATTTTTGTCGCCATGAAGAGCTATAGTCCCCCTACTGGTGTATTTTATGGGGGTTAAAATATTAATTCATTCTGAGGGAGAACTGGCATAGCAGTGGGGGGTATGGGCATGAAAAAGGATGGAAGCTCAGCCTTTCCGCTTGAAATTCCTGAGCATACTGGTGACAACTCATCTGAAAGAGTAAACACCTACAGAAAATCATATGCTCTTTAAGGCCATACAATCTAAGAAGTAAGACAACCAGATTGCATGTTCCTAAGTGTGTTCAAGTATGCAGGAGTAAAATACAGATCTTTGAGGTCATGCCAAGCGTAAACGAGTGTCCTATTTTTCGAGTAAAGACAATTTGGGTTTGAATGCCCAAAACAAAAATATTAGCCGTAGAATTTTTGATATAGCTGCCCTCTTTATGAGTGACAAAACTGAGTTAAATAACAGCTGCAGTAAGATATACTTGCTAATATATGCTTGGGTTAAGGTTTGGTTACCCAATCTGGAGTTTAGCAATATATGTTTCATTCAGGCGTATACTGTGATTACTATGGGTTACGATACTATCATAAACATAATTTTGTAAGTTCTTTGAACTAAATATAGTTTATATGTATATGTGTGTACGTGTACAGTTTCTGAACATTATATGTGTACTAGTAGAAAATTGGTTGGAGTTCGGTCAAAGTTGATCTGAAAAAATATAAAATTTTAATAAACGTATTTTTTATTTTCTGCCGACATTTTGGCTTATGTTGTAAGCCACTCTCAGGGCTGTTAAAATACAATATCATAAGAAAGACAGAAATTATATGATTTACATTATTTTTAGATAAAATTCAAGTAACTGAAAATATTTTGACATTAAATGCTGTGAAAAAAAAAGTGTAAAAAATTCACCACACATGTATCATGAAGGCGAGAGGGACGTGTTTTCTACATGGTAGGTAGTTTTCTACACATTTCTTATTGTTTTTTACAGCATTTAATGTCAAATTAGTTTTTAGTCAGGTACTTGAATTTTATCAAAAAATAATGTTAATTAAAAATTATTTATTATTTTTCTTATGACATTGTATTTTAACAACCCTAAAAATAGCTTACAATGTCAGCCGAAATATCGGCAGATAATAAAAAATACACTTTTTAAAATTGTGTATTTTTTTAGATGAACTTTGACCAATCCCCAACCAATTTTCTACTAATAATCTACATGGTTAAACTCTCCATATAACTATATAAAGGTTATCCCAAAATTAACGCAAGATTTGTATTAATAAGAAAACACAGTTTTTAGTATTTTTATTGTTATTTTTTTACTGAATCATAAAGTATATAGTATAGGGTTATTTATGGAATAACACATCGGGCAAATACCCTCCACAGCTTTGCATGCACATTCGAACGCGTTTGTCGAAGTTTTCCAAGACCATTTCGCATTAATGAGGCTGAATTTCGCTGATGCAGCGTTGAATCTCCTCCTTTCATGCACGGGTAGTTTTGGGCTTGTTGACATAGACCTGACAGTTCAAATAACCCAATAAAAATAAATCTAATTGTGTAGAATGACACGATCTAGGAGGCTAATACTGATCACCGAAACGCGCGAGTACACCTCGCCTGGAAATGTCTCATGCAGTAATTGAATTGTTTCAGAGGCTGTATGGGAAACACATTTGCCCGATGTGTAATTCCATAAATAATCCTATCCTATGTACTTTATGATTCAATAAAAAAATAACAATAAAAATACTAAAAAAATATAAATATTTTATTTGGTTGTNCAATGTCCAATAGCATTTAACTGCAAAAATGAAAAATTAAGGATCGATTTGATTATGCAACTAGGGAAGTTGAATCTAAATATATAGCAGTTTATTATTTATTGCAGAATTAGAATTATATAGAATTCAAAAATAGAAAATCTCTGGAATTTGAAAAGATATCTAGAGAAACAAGTCGCTGTTCCTCAGAGAGAAGTATGAGTTCCTTTCTACATCATTTATACATTTCAAATATGTATGTGTTATATTTCTGCCCTAGACAGGCTTTATATATGAAACAATAGCCTTATCAGTGCCATGGAGGTGTGAATTCTTTTTAGAGCCTTCAGAGCAGGGATTATAGACCCACATTTAGTAACACTAAATAGTTAAATTAGAGGTTTTGAAAAATAAAACTTACTTAATACTTGAGATAAATTACTTATATTCAGGCAATATCATGTATTCCTTTGCCTTAATATTAAGAAAGCAAATGGACATTTACATTGATTATAGAATGTTTTACTGTTATATGCAAATATTCTATTATATTACTTTTTTTTTAAACTGTGGTTTTGCATATGTATGAATATTGTAAATTTGAGGATTTATCAATTCACTTGTCTATAGTCTTAAAATAAGGAGAAAGTAAATAACTGACTTGAAGGCGGAAAACTAATTAAGAATAAAAGGTGACGAATGGAGGAGTTCCGTTTAGGACTTTAGATAAATAGTCCTAAAAAAATAGTGCTAGGCAGCGCTAGTAGTATTCAATCAGATAACTTTGCCTCGACCATTCAAAAATTAATTGATTATTAACAAAATTTGGTAAATTAATTTTACAGAAATTTAATACCAAAAGCTATTGAAAGGCAAAAAAATAATTGAATCAGTCAATATTTAATTCTGTTCTCTGTACTTCGAAACTACTGAAAACAAGTAGAGTGGTTGATCAAATTTTAAGAGTAGCTGTTTGTTTTAATAGAGAAAAAATAATAATATTTTAATAGTTAACTAATTTTTAGAAGTTGCATGGAAGAAACAAATTAACGGAACATAATTTTCTAACCTTTCTACCTTATTTACAATACGTTAACCCTTGACAAAGGAAATAACTACATACAGAATTTAGCGGGCGATGGTTAGCGAAAGAGTGATATTTCTGTGAAAAATCTGAATAAAAGAAATAGAAGAGAGTTTTTTTTTTAAATCCTATTTATGACAGTATCCTACTTCTTCTATGTCAGGTAGCTTGAGAGAGAGAGAGAGAGAGAGAGAGAGAGAGAGAGAGAGAGAGAGAGAGAGAGA
>KZ808059.1:112938-157559 GCA_000696205.2 Oncopeltus fasciatus | reverse complement strand
GAGAGAGAGAGAGAGAGAGAGAGAGAGAGAGAGAGAGAGAGAGAGAGAGAGAGAGAAGCCCCCGCCGCACGTGTGGCCTTACAATGGTGTTGGGTAACCCCCACATCCGCACCCCCTGAAGTGTGCCCTTCCTGCCAGAGGTGCCGCGACATACCTCTCCATGGTGCACATGTTCCATCAGCTGATACCCCATTAATTCGGAAGCTACCTGAAGATCTTCTTTATAAGTTTGCAATAATCCTCGTTTTCAAACCCTCCATGGGTGAAAAATCGCTTATCCACCCGTTCTCTTTCTTAATTAAGTAAAATAAGTTATCATACCTCCTATTATCCGTCTTCATTGGTTTCTGCAAACCATCTTCTGTTGGCGAGCGCTTTCGGACATTGTCCATCCCAGTGGCCGAATAAATGTGTTCACTGTCACTGTCTGTATTTAACTCAAGGAGATGGTTTGCAGAAACCAATGAAGACGGATAATAGAAGGATGATAGTTCTATATTCATTGGTAGTGAAAATAACCCTTTAAAATAAGTTATGTTTATAGAAGACAATATCAACACCGAAACAGTATTTATTCAGCATAGCTTGTATAGATGTCCTAAATACTGTTCTTTGAACTAATATAAATAAAATTCAGTGCTGCGTAAATTGATCCTTTTTAATTTCATTAAAGATGAAAATTAATAAATGTAACTTTATCTTATTTTTATGAATAACTTATTAAAAATCTATCCGAATTTTTTTCACCCGTTTAGCATCACAATTTTGTTACGACTAAATTTAGCTACCTAGTTGTTAATTGCTCTTCAATTCTAAAATTGTAATACTTGGTTATGTACAACTTTTAGAAGCATGCCTAGCTAATTAAAACTGTTAAAAAAAATTGATATAGTTATACATGCATCATATCCTATATTCTATAACACATTAGAAATCTACTATTAAAGTATAACTACACAAGCCTGTCAGTTTTAAGTTAATGTTAAAAATAACTCCTGATTCCTGTGTAGAATTATTACTTAATACAATAATTTGTAACCCAAGAATGCCCATATATCCTTATGTATATATAACACTAATTAATAACCTAAAAGTTGATCGACCTTAATCCAGATCCTATCCTATCCTTAATAAATATAACCGACTCATTTTCGAATTGTCTACAAATGAATACCTGCACAGTGTCATAAGTGATTAAAATTGAGTGATAACCCATAAGTATATATACCCACAAGTATATATTGATATCCCCTTCCTCAAAGAACCAATTATGAGATAAAAAGAAATACTATACTTTAAAATCACAATTTTAGCCCAGATATCTCTGTCTACCCTTGATATGTAAATCTTTGTAACGGTGGAGTGATTTCATTATGATTTTTGTTATCATTTTTGGAGTGTTTTATCCCTGTGTGTGCGTCATCACTTCTCTGTACACAAAATATGGCATCTTTGACAACAGAGTCTGCTCATAAGAAAAGAGCTTGCTTCAATATAAACTGTAACGTAAAGGGGATTTAAAATTTTTTTTGCATCTAGCCATTGGTAGTACAGATGTTCTGCTAAAAGCTCCAAGGCACCCTTGATTGTAAAAGAAAAAAAATTGGAAAAAATGTTATACTAAAATTATTTTTTTGTTTTTCTGTATCATGTTTCCATAAAACAACTTAAACGTTTGTTTTATCATACATTTAAATATAACCATTGTTATTTGTCTGAGGACGCTGAGAAAATCGTTTCAGGAGCTAATTAGTCATGAACTGAATGTGATTTAATTAAACTTAATTACAAGTGTGGTATGCAGAAATATTTAGTTTCCAAAATATTTATATCTATTTTACCAGTCATCATGAAAAAATGTCATATGTTTATTGCATTTTTATTTTCTCCTTCAATACATTTGATAAATCTATAGCAATCTATTAAACACTCCGTTATATTATGTAATGTATGATTTATGTTATATTTCGGGTTTTAAGATTAGCATACATTTGTTTTTGTTTTTAACTCTCAGTCTATTTATTTATTTATTTTTCTTTTGAAACTCTGTTTACTTTAGAAACAAGATGAAACGATTTTAATGATTTTGATGTTTGTAATTATAGAATATGGTCAGTGTAAGATGTATTGTTAACGCTGCTACAATTCTGGCTAAGGCCATTTGTAAGGGCGTTTCCCCGATAACAAATAAATAATTTTGATTGACATATAAATTCAAATTTTTTTCCTTTAATTTCCGTACAATAAATAAAGTGTTAAAAGAAAATTCGGTGAGGCCTCACTGGTGTGTCTAAAGTTGGATCCGCGGGGTCCGACCCACTTCTCAAACTAAGTTATCAGTCTCAATATTTCGCTAGTGTATCTCACCCCAGTTTCCAATGTACTTTTAGAGAATGCTTACACACGCTAACAGGCAATGCGATCCCGCCTTTAACTCATACCGAGGAGATTTACCAATCTCCTGCAGATCTGCCATTTTATAGGAATTTTTAGGTGATGTAGAAAAAGTTGCTCAGAAATTTTTCAAATAGTTAGTCCCATTTATCTACAAGTAAAACTTCTGGAGGGAACGTCTAATTTTAGATTTCTTATTAGAATTCTGTTGGGACGATCTTGAATTTGAAATCGAGTAGGTCTATTCAAGTCGAAAAAAGGATTAGTTATGTCACAAATTCTCGCTTCTGAAAAAACAGCTCACTTCAAACGAGTATTGTAACATTGGGCAAAAGTGCAAATTTTACCAGACATTTCAATTTATTTTAATCCAATCTCTTTCTCCATCTTCTTTTATGACGGTTTACCTTTTAAGGAAATATTTTATGAAATTATTTAATATAAATATTAACTTCAGGCAGGCAGATTTCTTAATTTTATTTTGTATTGCTTTTTAAACTCATTTATTAAATTTATAAAATAACTTTAGATAAGTTGATTATTAATTAAAATTTTTATCTTTTAAGAAATGTCTTTGATAAAAATATCAAATTAATTTTGGACAAATTAATTTTTTCAAGATAAGAAAGTCTTTGCGTTTTTCCAAGGTTCTAATGTTAATAAGGAATTCTCAAGGTCACTTTTAGAAACTTCAGATGGATCGCCATGGGTAAATCCTGGCGCTACGGGTTCAAATCTCGCCATGGGCAAGCTTTTATCGATAAATTAGAGCTTTTATCGATAAATTAGAGCTTTTATCGAGTTATGGGTGTCTGGAAAAGGATGAAAACTTCCATAGTCCCTCCTTTCATAAATGGTTGAAATGGGACTGACACCCATGAATGTAGATAGACCTGATTATTCACGTTCCTGGAGAACATTTACGGAGGTGCTGGAAAAACATTGAAGCCTAGTCAATAAAGACATTGGAATATTTATCCAGGAAGCCAGTTCTGATTATTCACTTTTCTGGAGAACATTTACATAGGTGCTGGAGAGACATTGGAGCCTAGTCGATAGACAGTGGAATATTTATCGAAGTAGCCAGATCTGGTTATTCACTTTTCTGGAGAATATCTATAGAAATGCTGGAGAAACACTGGAGATTAGTCGATAAAACATTGGAATATGGATGCATGTGGTCAGTTCTGATTATTCACTTTTTTTGAAGAACATCTACAGAGGCGCTGGAGAAACACTGGAGCTTAGTCGATAAAACATTGGAATATGTATGCATGTGGTCAGTTCTGATACTGAATAATGTCTCACCGCTGTATGCTTTGTGCTATACTTTCTTTTTTTGAAACCGTCTTATTCTTTTTGAATTTACATGTATGCTTGTATTAGACAATTTTTGTTTATTTAGACCCAATTTAGTCGTGTGTGGGGTGAATGGGTGTGGGTGTCTTGAATGAGCCTTATCATGACGTAGTTATCTGTAATCCCTTTTGCCAGGTTGGGCAAGCGCGTGGGGGTTGGTTGGGGTACTGGCGGACCCCCAGGAGAGCCGAGGTCCCATTCTGGATCCCCTAGAAGTGCAGGGCCGCCAGCTGGAGGCGAAGGGCCCACAAAAAGCCGAGAGAGAGAGAGAGAGAGAGAGAGAGAGAGAGAGAGAGAGAGAGAGAAGCCCCCGCCGCACGTGTGGCCTTACAATGGTGTTGGGTAACCCCCACATCCGCACCCCCTGAAGTGTGCCCTTCCTGCCAGAGGTGCCGCGACATACCTCTCCATGGTGCACATGTTCCATCAGCTGATACCCCATTAATTCGGAAGCTACCTGAAGATCTTCTTTATAAGTTTGCAATAATCCTCGTTTTCAAACCCTCCATGGGTGAAAAATCGCTTATCCACCCGTTCTCTTTCTTAATTAAGTAAAATAAGTTATCATACCTCCTATTATCCGTCTTCATTGGTTTCTGCAAACCATCTTCTGTTGGCGAGCGCTTTCGGACATTGTCCATCCCAGTGGCCGAATAAATGTGTTCACTGTCACTGTCTGTATTTAACTCAAGGAGATGGTTTGCAGAAACCAATGAAGACGGATAATAGAAGGATGATAGTTCTATATTCATTGGTAGTGAAAATAACCCTTTAAAATAAGTTATGTTTATAGAAGACAATATCAACACCGAAACAGTATTTATTCAGCATAGCTTGTATAGATGTCCTAAATACTGTTCTTTGAACTAATATAAATAAAATTCAGTGCTGCGTAAATTGATCCTTTTTAATTTCATTAAAGATGAAAATTAATAAATGTAACTTTATCTTATTTTTATGAATAACTTATTAAAAATCTATCCGAATTTTTTTCACCCGTTTAGCATCACAATTTTGTTACGACTAAATTTAGCTACCTAGTTGTTAATTGCTCTTCAATTCTAAAATTGTAATACTTGGTTATGTACAACTTTTAGAAGCATGCCTAGCTAATTAAAACTGTTAAAAAAAATTGATATAGTTATACATGCATCATATCCTATATTCTATAACACATTAGAAATCTACTATTAAAGTATAACTACACAAGCCTGTCAGTTTTAAGTTAATGTTAAAAATAACTCCTGATTCCTGTGTAGAATTATTACTTAATACAATAATTTGTAACCCAAGAATGCCCATATATCCTTATGTATATATAACACTAATTAATAACCTAAAAGTTGATCGACCTTAATCCAGATCCTATCCTATCCTTAATAAATATAACCGACTCATTTTCGAATTGTCTACAAATGAATACCTGCACAGTGTCATAAGTGATTAAAATTGAGTGATAACCCATAAGTATATATACCCACAAGTATATATTGATATCCCCTTCCTCAAAGAACCAATTATGAGATAAAAAGAAATACTATACTTTAAAATCACAATTTTAGCCCAGATATCTCTGTCTACCCTTGATATGTAAATCTTTGTAACGGTGGAGTGATTTCATTATGATTTTTGTTATCATTTTTGGAGTGTTTTATCCCTGTGTGTGCGTCATCACTTCTCTGTACACAAAATATGGCATCTTTGACAACAGAGTCTGCTCATAAGAAAAGAGCTTGCTTCAATATAAACTGTAACGTAAAGGGGATTTAAAATTTTTTTTGCATCTAGCCATTGGTAGTACAGATGTTCTGCTAAAAGCTCCAAGGCACCCTTGATTGTAAAAGAAAAAAAATTGGAAAAAATGTTATACTAAAATTATTTTTTTGTTTTTCTGTATCATGTTTCCATAAAACAACTTAAACGTTTGTTTTATCATACATTTAAATATAACCATTGTTATTTGTCTGAGGACGCTGAGAAAATCGTTTCAGGAGCTAATTAGTCATGAACTGAATGTGATTTAATTAAACTTAATTACAAGTGTGGTATGCAGAAATATTTAGTTTCCAAAATATTTATATCTATTTTACCAGTCATCATGAAAAAATGTCATATGTTTATTGCATTTTTATTTTCTCCTTCAATACATTTGATAAATCTATAGCAATCTATTAAACACTCCGTTATATTATGTAATGTATGATTTATGTTATATTTCGGGTTTTAAGATTAGCATACATTTGTTTTTGTTTTTAACTCTCAGTCTATTTATTTATTTATTTTTCTTTTGAAACTCTGTTTACTTTAGAAACAAGATGAAACGATTTTAATGATTTTGATGTTTGTAATTATAGAATATGGTCAGTGTAAGATGTATTGTTAACGCTGCTACAATTCTGGCTAAGGCCATTTGTAAGGGCGTTTCCCCGATAACAAATAAATAATTTTGATTGACATATAAATTCAAATTTTTTTCCTTTAATTTCCGTACAATAAATAAAGTGTTAAAAGAAAATTCGGTGAGGCCTCACTGGTGTGTCTAAAGTTGGATCCGCGGGGTCCGACCCACTTCTCAAACTAAGTTATCAGTCTCAATATTTCGCTAGTGTATCTCACCCCAGTTTCCAATGTACTTTTAGAGAATGCTTACACACGCTAACAGGCAATGCGATCCCGCCTTTAACTCATACCGAGGAGATTTACCAATCTCCTGCAGATCTGCCATTTTATAGGAATTTTTAGGTGATGTAGAAAAAGTTGCTCAGAAATTTTTCAAATAGTTAGTCCCATTTATCTACAAGTAAAACTTCTGGAGGGAACGTCTAATTTTAGATTTCTTATTAGAATTCTGTTGGGACGATCTTGAATTTGAAATCGAGTAGGTCTATTCAAGTCGAAAAAAGGATTAGTTATGTCACAAATTCTCGCTTCTGAAAAAACAGCTCACTTCAAACGAGTATTGTAACATTGGGCAAAAGTGCAAATTTTACCAGACATTTCAATTTATTTTAATCCAATCTCTTTCTCCATCTTCTTTTATGACGGTTTACCTTTTAAGGAAATATTTTATGAAATTATTTAATATAAATATTAACTTCAGGCAGGCAGATTTCTTAATTTTATTTTGTATTGCTTTTTAAACTCATTTATTAAATTTATAAAATAACTTTAGATAAGTTGATTATTAATTAAAATTTTTATCTTTTAAGAAATGTCTTTGATAAAAATATCAAATTAATTTTGGACAAATTAATTTTTTCAAGATAAGAAAGTCTTTGCGTTTTTCCAAGGTTCTAATGTTAATAAGGAATTCTCAAGGTCACTTTTAGAAACTTCAGATGGATCGCCATGGGTAAATCCTGGCGCTACGGGTTCAAATCTCGCCATGGGCAAGCTTTTATCGATAAATTAGAGCTTTTATCGATAAATTAGAGCTTTTATCGAGTTATGGGTGTCTGGAAAAGGATGAAAACTTCCATAGTCCCTCCTTTCATAAATGGTTGAAATGGGACTGACACCCATGAATGTAGATAGACCTGATTATTCACGTTCCTGGAGAACATTTACGGAGGTGCTGGAAAAACATTGAAGCCTAGTCAATAAAGACATTGGAATATTTATCCAGGAAGCCAGTTCTGATTATTCACTTTTCTGGAGAACATTTACATAGGTGCTGGAGAGACATTGGAGCCTAGTCGATAGACAGTGGAATATTTATCGAAGTAGCCAGATCTGGTTATTCACTTTTCTGGAGAATATCTATAGAAATGCTGGAGAAACACTGGAGATTAGTCGATAAAACATTGGAATATGGATGCATGTGGTCAGTTCTGATTATTCACTTTTTTTGAAGAACATCTACAGAGGCGCTGGAGAAACACTGGAGCTTACTCGATAAAACATTGGAATATGTATGCATGTGGTCAGTTTTTATTACTCAATTTTTTTGAAGAACATCTACAGAGGCGCTGGAGAAACACTGGAGCTTAGTCGATGAAGCATTGGATTATTTATACAGGAAGCCATTTCTGATTATTCACTTTTCTGGAGAACATCTACAGAGGTGCTGGAGAAACACTGGAGCTTAGTTGATAAAACATTGGAATATGTATGCATGTGGTCAGTTCTGATTATTCGCTTTTTTTCTGGAGAACATCTACAGAGGCTCTGGAGAAAGACTGGAGCCCAGGTGTTCTGGAGCAGAGCGCTGGAGAAGGTTAAGTCACGACGTCGCTCTCCCTGCATAGTGACCCAGTGAGCGGAGTGACCCCGCTCGCTCTCTCTCTCCAGCGGTGTGGGAGTACTCGCTCTCACTTTCTCCAGGGACTTCTCCAGAGCCCCCCACTAGGGCAGCGCCGCCTCACTTTCCCTCTTCCCCTCCCCCTGAGGTAGTAGGAAGATCCCTTGAAGATCTCCACCTTTACACAGTGAAAGTAACCTTCGCTCTTGTGGTGGTCTGCTCAGAAGAGTTGCCGGAAAACTCTCTTGTATCTAATATATATGCGGAAAACTGGTAGAAACGACGATGCCAATAACCTTCTCTATCCTGACGTCAATATAACACTATAAAATTACACGGATTCTATTTTACAAATTTTTCATTTCAATACACAAGTGACTATTCAGGTCTATTTCGTCATAACTTTTTTAATATCTAAATCATAAACCTTTTTTTCCAAATCAATTTATTGGACTTCAGGGATTCAAATACTACCATTAATTTAGTTTGCCAAGAAAAGTTACAATTTTTAAATTATTAATAAGAATGCATTAAATTATTCTTTGCATTTTATATTTATTTTCCAAGGAACATATTCATTTATTTAACTTCTTATTAAATTTTCTTAATATCCCTATGAGTTTTCTAAACTATTGTTTCAAAAACGTATATCTCTGTTCCAAATTAAGAAGAGCCTAATATAAAAATGCAAAAAAGGAATCCTATTAGGCATATGTAATTAATTACACTTGGTATTGTCTGTTATTTTGATATTTTTGATTCTATATGCCACAATATTGTTCTAAGATATTGATGCTCTTATTTGACAGTTTGATAAATCTTATTTTCAGGTTGTCATATCACTTTTCAAATTATTACAGGAAATAGTCCACTCTATTAAATTCATGAAAGAAGTTATTATATGATTTTAGTTGGTATTCGGGCAAGGTAGATCCAAAAAAAAAAATACAAATTAAAAAAAAGTGTATTTTTTAATAGAGGATTATCTGATAACGTTTCGGCTTACATCGTAAGCCATCTTCAAGGCTATAGAAATACAATGTCATGAGAATACAATAATAATTGACAATATTATAATACAGAATTACCATAATGTAATGTGATATCAAAATTCTGAATGTAGAAAGCTAAGTAAGAAAATTCGAAAAACATGCAGACAACAACTTATTAAAAAATAATCGAATAACATTAAAACAGTAATTTACCACACCTGTCTATCATGAAGAAGAGAAAAGACAGAAGAAGGACGTCCCTGTCAAAAGTATGAATGTAGAAAGCTATGTAAGAGAATTTGAATATTTTCTTGTAAGAAGTTTTATGAAAATTAAGTTACATGTAAGCCATTGCCAAAAGCTAGGGAATATTCAATGTGTAAGTCACATGTTGGATTGGACTCACAAACACATTTAGTCTTGGTTCTTCTTTCAGTGCTTGTATTTGAAATGTCCCAAGTGATTCCTGACGTTCTACTGGAAACCCCAAAGTAAAATTATACATTGAAATCAGACGGCCTTCTCTAATGTGCCATAGGTTGCCAATTATCACATCCATATCATGTATTGTCCCCTCTACCCTATTTTTTATTTTATTTTCTAATTGTAAGTTTCGAAGGAGTTACTGTCACATTTACTTGCTATAGTGACCTGTAGTCGGACAAATCTCACTAAGAACTGTAATTAAACTAGAATGTTGTCTTTGCGAGCTATTTGCATCTCGAAAATGCCAACTACTCAGAAATGAGGGAATCAATATATTTGTTGATTCATTGAGAGAGAATGAGAAACCTGTTATAATAAAAATTTTAAATCACTTAAAAGTTGACTTCTAACATATAAGAATAAATCATGTTCAATGATAAAAACAAAAATATTTTATTAACCACTATGGTATGGGGTAAATTCTTTGAATAACAATTTGGAAATATTGGTCTATTGGTATTTCATTTTTTATTTCTTGTTATTTTTTTTAAGAATTAAAAAAAAAAAGATTTATTTTTTATCCAGAGAAACGGGAAGGGGAAATTGGCGCTGGGGGTAGGAAGGGGTTGTTGAAGTAAGATGGCGAGGACCCCGGCAAGAAAGTGCAGCTGCATTATA
The DNA here is from genome assembly GCA_000696205.2 of Oncopeltus fasciatus. NCBI lineage: Eukaryota > Metazoa > Arthropoda > Insecta > Hemiptera > Lygaeidae > Oncopeltus > Oncopeltus fasciatus. Next base: position 147,470 of record KZ808059.1, on the reverse strand, counting down.
CAACTGCACTTTCCCCTTCACTCCAGCGAAAGTCCTTGCACTCACCCTCTTCCCTCACTTTCATCCCCTATTATTTAATGTTGCACTTGAGGTGTTGCAGAAGATTTCATAAGAGAAAAAGTATCGGTCTATTCTTATATGTTCTTCTAGAATTAAAATACCTGAAAAAAGCTGTATAAACTTACAATCATTATTAGTAATAATTTTCACATAAAATATATATTACAATTACTTCAGTAATCCTATTAATGTTAAGATATTAATGAATGTTTTTTTTTATTAAATTAAATACAAGTTTATAGTTTAAAAATGATTTGTTCAATTTAGAAAATAACTTTCACTCCTAAACCATTAATATATTTTTAATAAGTAAAACCCATAAATATAATCACTAAACTTTTCTGACTTAAAGAAGTTATATTTGAATTATCAAATTGATTTATATTAATGAGCTACTAGAATAACAAGACTTTCCAAGATCCAATGAAATTTACCATAAATAAAAATAATCATCAAATTTGATCTTATAAGCACCTGAAATTAATAAGAGTTATAGTTGAAGGTACAACGATACAAGCTGGCTCTTGACTTGTTAAGGAAAGAAAGATAAGAAAGCGAAAAACCGTATAAGTACATATTTAACTTTCTTCTTTAACATGTTTTATTGGTAAATATGTTATATAGAATAAAATTGGACTTACCATCTTAAATGTATGATAATTTTTTAATTGACTATTATCATTGATTAATAATTTTTTTTAGAATATTATTTTATTCATTTAGAAATTACATCCTGCTCAGCGTGCATCTGATTAATAATAGCAAGGATATTTAATATTTCTTAATTTTATTCTCGTTTTAACCCTTCTTCTCTGAAACTCCTTCAGTGTTAGGTCAACTACTTTGACTTCTGTGATGTACAGAGCTTTGAGGCACATTTTAACCCATTGGCCTTCATTGCATTCTGTAAAGCAGTGTTCAACAGACGATTGGCGGCTGTTTGATAAAACAAAACAAAAGACTGTCCACCCACTGCTGACTCAATCGGCCCTCAGGACAGCAGGCATTTCCTGCAGTTCGAGATCTGCCCGGACGTAGTTCGTGGGAGTTCGGCTCCTAAGGATTTCGGGGAAGCACTTCGTTTGCTGTCCTTACTCCTTTTATTTGGGAGTGCAAGGATATCTTAAGCGGACCTCTTTGTTCACAGTTACATCTTCTTATTTACTTACATTACTCGTACTTATACAGCCCAGATGTGTGTGAAAAATAGGAGCAATCGTATTAGTAATTGCGCGTAACATTTGTTTTCTTAAGATTATTAACGCCTAACAGAATTCCAAGTCTTGCAAGAATAAATTTGTCTACTTTAGGGGGAGTTATTCCGAAGAAGGAGTTTTTCCTGATAAAATTGAAAGAGTTCAGAAATATTTTAAAAAAAATATTTAGAGTCATGGAAATGTGAACTTAGTGTCCCTAATCCTGTCCGGACGTCCTCTCTCATCTTCATGATAGCCCTGAAGATGGCTTACAATGTAAGCCGAAACGTTGGCAGATAATCCTTCATAAAAAATTTAGATTTTTTTAATTTGTGTTTTTTTGGATCTACCTCGACTGAACCCCAACTAAAATCATCTTAGAATTTTAAAAAAATGTTTGTCTGTTATTATACTTAAAATTATAGTATTACTTAAAATTATATACTATAATACTATATAATAACGAAAATATTAAGATTGTAAATTTTGAGTGTAAATTCTCCGTCTCTCTCGACTGATTTCACTTTAAAAGAAGGTCATCCAAAAGGTTGAAAAAAAAAGTAGCTCAAATATTGAATTTGATTCATTTTTCTTAAAATAGCGGCAGGTAGAGTGCATAGAGTCACATAAACATGCTCCCTGCAGTCTCTCTTCACTAATTTTCATCGAAGGGCGGAAATTCTCTCCTAAAATTTCATACTCATTGAATTTTTTTTTTTTTTTTTTTGGGTGTTCACTACACTCATTGATCTTTCTATTCTTATTTATTATATTCATCACAGATTCAGAACGGACTTTAAACCTTCTAAATATATAAACAACTTTTTAGCTTCTTCTATGTTGGACATGTATAATAACCGTTGAAAATTTTTCAAAAGCTTATCAATACCAAAGTGAATAGCTCAAAAGGAGAGTTTGTTGACCGTAGATATTATTCTAAGATGATTTTAAGGTAGATCCAAAGAACACAAATTTAAAAAATGTATTTTTTAATAAAGGATTATCTGCCAACGTTTCGGCTTACATTGTAAGCCATCTTCAGGGCAGTAGAAATACAATGTCATGAGATTACAATAATAATTGAAATTAGTATAATAGAGAACTGTGCAGGACAAGGGACAGGTCGTCCTCTCTCATCTTCATGATAACCCTGAAGATGGCTTACGATGTAAGCCGAAACGTTGGCAGATAATCCTTTATTAAAAAATACATTTTTTAAATTTGTGTTCTTTGGATAACAAATACATTGTATTCTTTGGATAAAAAATACATTTTTTAAATTTGTGTTTTTTTTCGATCTACCTTGACCGAACCCCAACTAAAATCATCTTAGAACAAAGAGAATAGCTTTGTTTTGCTACTGGAATAAAGGCTAGATGATAATACCCAGAAGTTATTCATTATCAGTAATACTTTTATTTTTCATTTTTCCTCTCTGAATGTGACTTTAAGAGATCAAGAGAAAACATTATCAAAATAAAATGATAGCCTAATAGTCAAAGGTCGTCAATAGAATAAGGTCTTGGTTGTGTTGTCTCGCATAAGTCGCCTGAAGACATTGAGAGCGGCATTCGAAGGATTTAGAATATCTTTGGATATTTTTCAGTGAATAGTATACCTTTACAAACTTAGAGTGCCTATTCTCCACTCAAGACGGAATTAAGTCCCTTTGACTAGTTGGGTCGACCTAAATTATGACGTCACTTAATAACGAAGTGGCTGTAAGTAGCCTACTGAAAGGAAGAGCGCGCCCTCTATCTCCTTGAAAAAAAAAAAACTCTAAAAGAAAGAGCTGTGAGATGAGGCTCTCCATCCTGGAAGGAACAAGTCTCTCAAGAGATCCTCAGCCCGATAAAAGTGGAGTAGCCCAATTTCCACTGGGGGTTGACTCTTCCCCCGGCTAATTCTACTTGTAGGACCTCTGCCCTACTAGCCGCTTACCTCAGACTACTACTCCCCTGTATTGTCTTCCTCAAAGTTTGTGTTTGTGTGCATTTATGTGTATGTATGTATTTAACAGGGTAAATAAAGCATCTTATATTTTATTTATTAAGTAATAATTATTATCAGATGTTTTTTGGTGGGGTTCGGTCAAGGTTGATCCAAAAAAATACTAATTAAAAAAAAAAGTGTATTTTTAAAAATTATGTGCCGAAGTTTCGGCTTACATTGAGAGCCATCTTCAGTCATGACAAGTCAGTCATGAAAATGGGAATTTAGGGACAGGACGTCCCTTCTCGTTTTTATGATAGCCATGAATGTAAGCCGAAACGTCACCAGATAGTTTTAAAAATACACTTTTTTTTAATTTGTTTTTTTTTTATCTACCTTGACAAAAACTCCCCCCAAAAAAGGGGAATTCCTACACTGTCAATTAAAAAGGGGTGTCCCTACACTCTCCAGCTCTACTAACTTGTCCGAACTCCAACAAAAAACATCTAATAATAATATATACGGTAAAAAAACAACAACAAAAAAAAAAAAACTTTTAACAATTTTTAGTGCAAGGGAACTGAATAAAAAATCTAACTGTCTCAGCCAGGACTTTAGTGCGGGGAATTTAACAACTTATCAGACATGTCTCGGTAGCGTAAATGGAAAATGCACCGGCCCGGATAGCAGGAGAACCAGATTCGTGTCCAGGCTGGGACAGTTAGTTTTTTGCACTAAGCATTGTTAAAATTTGCGTGGGATTAAATACAACAAAAAAAAAATATTTACAAAAAAACTCTTCAATTGAACCAGTAGTTAGGGTCTTTGGTGAAGGATACTCATAAAATGTTAGCCAAAATCTCAAGAGATTCTTCATCCCTCCCATCTCTGTCCCTCGGAATTTCATTTGGAAATTCTCTAAAATAGATGCATGTCTGTTCATTGATGTCCTACATATTAGATAAGTTTATGTGGGGAACAAGCGTGGAGGCCTGATGCCATTAGTAGATAACAGTTCCCTGAACTCCCCTGAGAGCAAGGGATGTCATATCCATGCTAATTGGGACCAGACAAAGAGAACGGTTTAGTCTGATAGTGATAGCATTTATGAGAAGGAAAAATTGCTTAATGGCTGTGCATATGTGTAGCAGGATACCGCCAAATGTACAGAAAAACAGCGTAAATTGATGTAATTCACAAAGGAAATGGAAGTTTTGAAGACCGTTAGAAGTGAATGTCAAGAACAGGGGATTATAGTCGAGAATTTTACAGAATTATCCCAAAAATGGTTTCATAAAACCGTTTATGTAGCACGGGAAGAAATGTTTTTAACTAGAAGAAAATAATTGATGAACTTTTTTTTTTTTTGGGTACACCCAATATATATTAATTTTCGTTTTTTTGGAATAATTCAATAGTTAAGGCGAAAAATTATTGCATAGTAACATAGAAAACATATAAAATTATTGATTTGAGTGATGAAAATCTAAGAAAAAAGTCCTATATTTTCTACAAGAAATGCAAGACAGTTAGAATAAAAAATCTTACTACCTCAGCCGGGACTCGAACCCGGGTCCCCTGCTTTTCAGGCAAGTATGCTAGCCACTACACCACCGAGGCAAGCTAGATAACTTATCAACTCCCCACACTTTACTCCGAGTCTATACCCTTAAGTAAGACTAAATAATATTTAACGTGGTATTAAATACCACAGTTAAAATCATTATTTTAAAAAGTCTATATTTTCCGTTTATGCCCTCCTTTGAGGTATTCCTCAGTGCCTGTGCCCAAGTTTCCTGTCTCCTTCTATTGGTTTGTCTATCTCTGGCATGGGCTAGCTCTTTAGTTCCTCTTCGCTCAAAGTTCAGTCGTAACCTGGTCAGTCCCTGATGGTGGCTCTCCAAGACTATGTGTCTAAAGCAAACGCCACATAGTCACAGTGGAAAACAAACTAATTTTTTTCTCAAAGAAAAAAAAAAGACATATTTGGAAATAAAAAAAAATTTTTCTTACCTATACCACCGTGGAATCTATGCATTTATGTGTTTCCATATTATATACTCGAAACATAAGCTGGGTAAAAGCTAAATACCACTTATCTTTTCAACAATATTTATCATTGTTTGAAAAAATATTTTTTCCCAAAATACTATTATTTTATTATTATATTATTTTATTTATTCTTCATTTGTAAATTTATTGAATCGTATTTGAAAATACAAAAACATTCAGATGAAATTATTTAAAAGAAAATCATACTTAACAGGTGTCAAAACAGTCAATACTATTCCTTAACAGTGGACTTGCTTGATAGAACAAATGAGACAGTCTATTTTTAAGAACATACATAAATTCAATCAATTTCACTGTATCCTTCCATGATGTATCTGAGACAATGAGGAGGTATTGGTATTCAAGAACAGGCCTGTAATTTTCGGCAATGACTCATTGACAATTGTCTCTCACCTCGAGACGGAAATATCAAGGCCAAGGTTGTCTATTGTATCACATTATGTATGCTATTACCTTTATTAAAGTTTGTTTACTATGGTACGTTTTTAAAGACTTATGTTTAATTACTTTTATCTCATAAAATTGTGTTAAAATAACTCTGTACATTTTATCCTAAAAGTTATAATACAAAAAAAGTGAAAATTGTTAATTATACTTACTTGATGCATACACTATATGCCACATATAAATGCAAATATGAAATAAATTATCATAAAATGCTTATATGAATTTGCCATATATTCTGTAAAGATACCAGGTATGCAAGTTTAAAATGTCGTTTTAATTCCAATAGAATGCGCTCTTAGCCTATTGAAGGGTTTGCTTATCTCTAAACGCTATTTTGTTTGTTAGTCATTTGTTTACAAAAGTCAGTTGTTTTTAAGTCGTTTACGTGGACGTATCATACCTTTCTTTGGTGTTAAAAATGTCTAATTTTAAGCCAAATAAAGAGCATTTGCGGCATGTCATGATTTTCTTATTTAATCAAAAGAAAAAGGCATCTGAATGTCATCGAATTTTTGTTGAGACTTATGGCGATCTTGATCCAACCGTCAAGACATGTGAACGTTGGTTTCAACGTTTCAAACGTGGTGATTTTGATGTTACTGATCAAAAACGAGAAAATCGACCAAATCGACTACGAGCTTCTCAAGCCCGGCGAAACAGTCAATACCGAGCGCTACCAACAAATGATCAATTTGAGTCACGCATTGATCGAAAAACGCCCAGAATGGGCTCACAGGCACGCCAAAGTCATTCTTCAGCATGATAACGCTCCTGCACATTCAGCCAGATTGACTAAGGAAACGATTTCTTCGCTTGGTTGGGAACTCCTACCCCACCCGCCGTATTCACCTGACCTGGCGCCTTCTGATTATCACCTCTTCTCATCGATGGGACACTCATTGGCGGAGCAACACTTCAACAATTTCGAAAACGTACGAAAATGGCTCGATGAATGGATTTCTGGAATGGTATCCATATATTGCCCGAGAGATGGACAAAATGTGTAGAAAGCGAGGGCCAGTACTTTGAATAAAATATATTATACTTTTTTTTAAATTACTGTGTATATATTTTAAGAAATAAACGACATTTTAAACTTGCATACCTGGTAGAAAGTTACATCTTTCAGCTGATTTCGTCGAAAATATAAGAAAACATTCGGAATCGCAGTCCAATAGTTCTGAACTCAAAGAAAAGTTGCATCAAGCATTGTCGACATGTATAACTGTCGTAAACTAAGATTAACAGGCTATTAACAGGACTGCTAAGGAGGAGGACTGCTAAGGCTGCTAAGGTACTGCTAAGAGACTGCTAAGGATGACTGCTAAGGGACTGTTATGGACTGCTAAGGACTGCTAAGGGACTGCTAAGGAGGAGGGGGACTGCTAAGCTGCATTTTTAATAAATTTTTAATCCTTTTTTGTTCCTGGCTTTGAGGATTGGACCTTTCTACAAAGCTATCCTGCAGATAATGATAGCCCCATTATCACGAATCACCATTGTATTGAATTCAGAAAAATATTTATATGTTTTTAAGTCACATATTTAGATATTTAGTATAGTAAACTTATCCACATTTAAAGAAATTTGTGTTAATTAGTTACTTTTAAATTGAGTTAGGATAATTTACAAGGCCGGAAGAAAATTCTTCTCGAACAACAGACATTATATTTTTAAACATATACCTTGCAGACAATTAAATCAATTAACTAAATTGAAAAGTTGTTACGCAGGAGCTACATAAACTAATATTCGTCTACATCATAGTTCATGAATTGTATTTGTACTTGACGTGACAAGTAATACCCTACACAATTAGAATAAATATTCAAATTCGTTGTTTTATTGCTATAAACTAAATATTATTCCCATTTAAAGAAATAAAATAAAATATATTTTATTTAATCCCCGAGTCCATATTGCTCAGTAGCAAACTTATATATTGCATTTAAAAGCTACATGACGACATTGATTTCATTAAAAAGAGCAACTAATTTCGAATCAGGTAAACCCCCACTCCTAAATCTTATATTCACATCTCAACTTAATAAATATTCATTTTATGAGTAAATGAATCTGTGTTGAGTTTCATTGAACTAAATAAACTTGATGCTCACTCCAGTGAAAAGACTTTTTGTACTTGCACTTGACATATTGAGTAATCTCCCACTCCTATTCTTCCGATTTCACACAACAACGAACTCCATATTTTTTTTTTGGGGGGGGGGGGGGTTTCCATGGTTGCCGTTTTTAGAAACTCAATTTCAGGCTATTGAACACTAAATAATTTTCATCAGTTTGTCAAACAAAAATATTTGGATGCGTATTTGTTCTCTTTTCTGATAAAGAGCATATTTTTTTTTTTTTTTAAACGAGACAAATAAATCTTTATAAGGTTGTGAATTATAATATAATGAAATCCATTCATCTGTAAATTCGATATAATATTAATTGTAATAAATTAAAATTATGTAGGTTATCAAGCAGCTAATTCGAAGACCTTCCTGTGTGTGCGGAAATGACAAGAAGTTTTTTTTTTATGGGAACAATATGATTACTTATTAGTTAATAATAAATATTCGTTTAATTTAAAACTATAACATCGTCGCCCACAGAATTTTTTTTTTCCAATTGTGTTTTTTCTGTTTTTGTGTGTATAATGTAAATAAATTTTTGATGACAAGAAAAAGATAACTGCCCATATATGGTATAAGAAATATTGTATATAAAGTTTATTATGTATATCAAGTATATTAACTGTCTGAAAGGCTTTAAGAAAAAAAAGTTTTGTAAGAATTCTGCATATCAAGCCGAAAAGTTGGAAGTAAAAAATTAGTCTTGCGATAACGGGTTTTCTTTAATAAATCAACTGTTGATATGTTTATAATTATATTATTAAAAATCATTTCTCCTTTAATGTGCATTCATTTATGTACGACCAATAATGTTTTGTAACAAATCAAAAACCATGCTGAAAGTTATTTTAAAATCGCATAATTTGAATATCGATATACCTCGCTGCTTCGATGGGTCGATGAATGAGTATGTGCTTGAACTCAAGTAGACACAATGGATTGTATGTCTACAGGCACTAGATGCACTCAATACCACCACCTATTCTACACAACAGATTATGTATACACAGGGAAGGCTGTTGTTGTATCATTACTAGCAATAGACTACAATCCGGCTATTCAACTCATGCAGAACAATGCCTGTGGATCAAGGAATTTCCTGGCCTTTATATTTTGTAAGTAACTCGTAAGGTTTTATACATTTTAATAAAAATCTTTTTAGAAAATTTGTAAAAAAAAATGTAAAAAAAAAAAAAAAAAAACCTAAATAAACAAATATTCTGCGTGGTAAATTCCAAAAAATGGGATTCATTCAAATATATGCGCAAGCTCCTCAAAGATTAGATACAGTGAGCTTTATATTCAACTCCATAAATGACTCGGGTATTTCATCTAAAGTAACTGCATATTTAGTTTCAGTAGGTAGTTGTTTCAGGCTTGTGAACTTAATTGATATTATCATAACTGATATTATATTATTAATAATGGGTTCAGAAAAAAAGGAGATGGCAGGTCCGTAATAAGCCTGCAGTAGAGCTTCGATATGTAGCTCTATAATGTGAATATTCTTCAGTAATCTGCTCACTTGTAATTTTACTGCATGCTTAATTATTGCTAAATTACTTAAACCATCATCATCTCATGGTTGCCTCCAGATAATTAGAAAATCAATTCCTTGTCTTCTAAGGGTTCAGAGCTAGTCTTTAATATTTTTCGATAGCCAACACGAGCTGTCTCTAAAAACCACACATTTTTGTTGAAAGCCACCATATCAAATTTTAGTTTTTCTTATAACATCAAACAACGATCAAAGTTAGTCAAAGTATCGTACATCAAGAGAGGACACAGTACTGACCCTTGTGGTACTTCTTTACCAAGTCAAGGATATATCCCCTCGCTCATTTTTTCTTTTCCAATAACACAAAGTTTCGATCTCAAATCTAATTTTAAGAGGTGAATCTTATGTAGGAACACGTCGATAGCGCTGCAGTAGTTAACAGAAAGGCTGTCCTTTTTTTTAAGTTAGCGACAACCAAAACAAATGTATCGTATCAAACGATAAGTTAGTTTCGGCTTAAAATTTTTCTAAAAACTATATATAGTTTACTTATAAAACTTATAAGGCTTAAGTAGCGAACTATTGCAAAACCTTCACCATCTTGAAATATATAAGATATTCACCATCTACAAATCACAAATTGTTCTTATCTGAGAATTAAACCTTAAAAAGCTGTCTCGTTTTCTCGAGAAGCCAGTTAGATAATTCTATAATATCGGAATTTTTTTCTAAATTTTTATTATTTCTAAAAATATATTCTAAAAAACCATGAATGTGAATTGTCTGTCATGTGAAGAGTTAATTGTACTTGAAAGTATCCAAGCAAAATGGTAAATGGTCAAAATGGCCCGAGGGATAATAAGTATGAAATTTGATTAATAGAATGTACACTGAAAAGTGTAAAGTCAAACATTTTAATTTATAATTATTAAATAATCAAGGTAATTTTCTAACTTAAGTTGATGTATAAAATAATATTAATACGTGAGTTAACGTGTATACACACCTTAAGATATTATTAATCCTAATGAAATAATAAGAAATATATCAGCAAGTCATAAGATATTTTAACAGAATAAGTAGTACTTAATGCTTTCAAGGTAAATGTGTCATAAGAAGAAAATGAAAAAAGAAATCTCTAAAAAAAAAAGGTGTAGATAAGGGAGTGGGCAGAGCGACAGAAATTCGGCCCCTGTTTACCCAATGACTAAGAGAGATAAGGGGATATCAGTTTTATACCAAGGTCAAGGGCATCCGTTCTACTTACGCAACGCTATAGGCTTCAAGATGGGCGCTCACTCCGGCGGCTTATTTAGAGTGGGGGAGCACCTATGCTTGCTTTCTGGGGTGCGTGGAGGGGGTGAGTCTCGGTCTGCTGTGTGTTATTTCATATCTGGATTAGATGCGACGAAATCCATAACGCTTCATGCACTCAAAATTTTCCACGTACTAGGTCAAAGAGAGAGAGAGACCTAGCTCTCTCTCTCTCTCTTTCTCTCCCCCCCCTCTCTATCTCTCTACCCCCCTCTCTCTACTCTCTCTCTCTTTCTCTCTCCCTATCTCCCCCCCCCTCTCTCTCTCTCTATCTCTCTCTCTTTCTCTCTCTCCCTAAAAATGGCATACAATGTGAGCAGAAATGTCTACAAATGTTAAAATAATGCACATTTTAAAGACAATTGTTTTTTTTTTGTTTTTTATCAACATTTAGACCGAACACCAATTATCAATTAAATCATTAAGAAAATTTGGATATTTTCTATTGTACCATGACGCGACTTCTGATAAATATCTTCGACTCTTCGCCTACATACCAGAAGTCGAATAAGAAAGATATTTAAGAATGACCAATGAGAGCTGAGTAACCCACTCACCTTTCTCTTACTAAAGGATCTTAGCCCCGTCTTCCTTTTCGCCTCTTTATGCATATTATTGCATTCTTATCCATGTCCATTCCTAATGAAANAAGTAGAAAATTTACTCGATATATTTATGTATTTTAATTAGTTAATAGAAGTGTATTGAGTCTAGAGAAGGGACATTAATCTACCCACCATTATCTCGATGACACTGCTCGATATATAAGTTGATTACCTCCTCCTAAAAGAATAATAATTTCCCAAGGATTTATAGTAAGTTGGATACGATTGAAGGGTTTTCGATGTTAGACCTCATGACAGGTGGACTTGGCTCCAGAGGACAGAGAATTGACAGTATTTTTCATAGGCACAGTACTGCAGCAATTTACAGAAACGCCTTTCGGACTCAATAATGACCCTACAACATTTGAAAAGCTCACAGCCAAGACTTTGAGAAGCATATCGTGAGAAAAATGTTTTTTACACCTGGAAGATGACATGAGCTGCAAAGAAGAATTGGGAACATCTAATAAAGGCACATTTATGGAATGTAATCTCTATTCCTACCATTTTCGTCAACTTTGTAGCTTCGGGATTCATTACGATACAATAAGCAGCTTGGTATCATTCCTTCATGTAGTAGTAGATCTGCGAAGGAGAAAAATATGATTTCAAAAGAATACTTTTCGTAAATTATTAATTTCAAAGTAAAACTATACTTTTAATAGGTTTAAAGGTTCTGTGTATATATTTATTACTAAAACACTTGTCATTCCATATATATTGAAAAAAAATGAAAACGCACACGCATGCTTACACAGGAATAGGTATTTTTTTACAGCAAACTTTGTTAAAGAAAATAGAGTCAATTCAGGTTGGTATCATGTCTAGTTAAGAGCACCGATATATGGAAGATTTATATATAATCCTTAAACTCTTCCCACAATACTTAATAACTGCAGGAGTTAGATCTGAAGATTTTAAATACCTGCCTGTCCACCTACTTCTAAACGCATCTTGAACTATTTTGGTTTCTGTAAATTAAAAAGTGATATAAGGAAAAAAATGATTAATTTGTTTTATACTCATATGGGAAAAGTGAGCATGGAATCATGTTGATAATACATGTTCTTGCGAACTTAGTCTCGTCACATCAATCTCACAACCTCTCTCTCGAAACCTGAGCATTATGGCCTCATCTCTATTATGTAACCATCCCATTGGTGATTGTTTCGTTGTTGTTTTTATCTATGTGAATGTATGAATTTGATTGTTATTTTTTTACTTTACATGGGTTTTTCTCAGTTATTTCAGTGTTTGTTGCTCTTTTTCATTTGTCTTGCTGTTTCATAAAGCGACAAATGCATTAAAAAAAAAAAAGGTTCAAGAGAATAAAACAAATTTTAAAATGTAAGGAGAAAACTTAGTGACAACAACCTTGCACTAACCGAAGCAGACATGGGTAGTGTGACATTTATCATGTACACACAAGATTACAACAACAAAACTTCATGATACAGACAAACTATATGGAACATAAAATCGATCTTACAGTCACATAGCATTCAGAAATACAAAATAGAATAAAGCGATACACAAACGAATGAATCCAGGACCACCCACACTAAGAACACAACCAAAAATTCACAAACAGGACATACCCCACACATCCAGTGATTAATTACAAACCGGAATCAGCCTACAAACCAGCCACACACACACAGGAAAATAATCAAGGACTCTCTCGGCCTTCCGAACATCTATACAATACAAATCAGTAGAGACTTAATCACAAAATCTCTAGTTATATCAATTACCAAACTCATATATTATGACATAAAGAACTTATAATTAATTCATTCCAATAACAGAAATCATAGGCATACTAAATAAACAAATAACAGACTTATTCGATGAAGAATATATTAAGGAACTAACAGACTATAACTTAAAAATAAACTACTTCTTAATATATCCAAAAAATACATTTTAAAAAATACAAATTTTTTAATGTGTATTTTTTGGATCTACCTTGACCGAAGCCCAACAAAAAATAAATACTAATAATCTTTACGGTGAAAACTCTCCATTAGAACTACTTCTTGTTCAATAACAAACTATACAGCCAATAGACAGGTTCGGAATGGGAAACCTGTCATTTTCTAATTGAATCATTTGTATGATACACAACATCCTAACACATTAATAATATAAAGGAACAGACATAAAACATGACAAACAACTGATACGACGACGACTAATTTTGCATAATATCACAAGAAAACGGAGAGGATATATTCACAGACAATAATAACTAAGATGGAGAACAAAAGTACAATAAATTACTTCGACATCGCAATTACAATGATGGACGACAGACTAACCTAAGGGACATACTGTAAACCAACATCTACAAGGGACACCACAATATCATCATTCCATCAAATCAACATCAAAGATGACATCACACGACTCCATACAACAGAAACTCTCAGCTGTAAGACGTATAATACGGTGACTGAAAACCATTCCTTTTATACTCAATAACTGCATACTATATACACAATCACTCACAATAACGAGTATAAACGAAGCACTATTGACAAACTAATTCAGGAAAGCAACATTGAAACACACAATAACACTACAATAAATATAATCCCATAATATAAGCAATATGGAACTTTTACATTGACAACACAAAGGACGGAAGCTGGAGATATTAGAAAACGTGAAAATATACAAAACTAATACATCAAATAATACCACAATTAACGAACAATTAAACACATATTCAGACTCCATATTCAAGCCTCTACACTTACTGAAAAAAAAAAAAAAAACGAGCAATGGACACCTAATTGAAAAAAAAAAAAATGATCTATGACAGAATAACCCATATAAAGCATAAATTATCAATCAAATTTATTCATGTATACATAAATACAACAACAAAATAATATTTAACAAGTATTAATTAATTCATAATTAAAAAATTATTGAAAATTTTACTTATAAACTGGGAAGAGTAAGTAATAAGGATAAAAATCAATATTTCATAAATATCATCTTTAATTTAAGTTTTAAAAAAAAATTTTTTTACACATAATATGAAATATAAACTTTTATCATAGCACTAATAATATTAAGTATTATCGATTTCCTAAATTGGACTAAACTCCCCTTGACTTAAAGAGCAATATGGATCATTATAAACTCAAGTAACTGATTTTCTTATAATATAAAATATTTCATAGGTTTTTTGATCTACCTTGACCGAACCCCAACTAAAATCATCTTAGAATAATATCTAAGGTCAACAAACTCTCATTTTGAATATTTCATAGGGTTTCTCTATGTAAAAAAAAGAAAAGACCTCGACCGAACCCCAACTAAAGTCATCTTAGAATAATATCTAAGGTCAACAAACTCTCATTTTGAATATTTCATAGGGTTTCTCTATGTAAAAAAAAGAAAAGACCTCGACCGAACCCCAACTAAAGTCATCTTAGAATAATATCTACGGTCAACAAACTCTCTCTTTGAAAAGAGAGACACTTTAATTCTTTATTATCTAGTTCCATTAGAGTTTTTGATAAAAATATTATTTAGCTTGAAAAATACAATCAAAACATTAATATGTTCCAGATTTTATATAAACTCCATTAATTGCAAAAATATCATGACATTAAATTTACATTTTTGTCTAAAATAACTTTGCATATGGTACTTTAACATAGCTCAAGTATAAAGAATATAACGCAATACATCAATCCCTACAGAAAAAAAAATGTCAACTTAGATAGTATAATGAACTACATTATGACAAAAATAAATTTGTAAATATTAGGAATCAATTTAAAAGAAGCAACAACATAGCATATATTGTTATGTTAGTAATCAGTTTTCCCTGTTACGTTATCCTATACTCTTATATGCCTACAGTTTGGACGCTGCTTGTCCATGTTAGGGAAAACTGATTAGGATTACCTGTTTGCAAAAATAAATACCAAAATAATGTGTTAAATTCGGTAATACAAATAAAAAAAATGCTTCTGTGATTTAAATTTTTACTTAAATTTTGCTGCTATACTTGTCAGATTATATACGCTTTTGTATGCGGACCAGCAAAATTCATGCAAATAAAGCGTGAAGGAAAAAATAAGACAAAATGCATAAATGTTTTTATCTCAAAATCCCAAAAACATAAATACCACTTAAGATAAAGAAGGACATTGACACCAACAGCAAATCTTATGTGACCTTCTTGCCATGATAACTTTTTTTCATATTTGAAGATATATTTTTTCCCCGTAGTCGATCTTTTTCTGTTCCATTTCCTTTGTCTTTCTTTTGCACACACNGACTACTTTAATAGAATTATAATATTGGCAAATTTCAGAAAACCTTATCAGTCCAAAAACACTAGAATACCAGTTTTTAGGGAAGACAGATATTTTTAAAAAAAGAAGGAATTTTACACTTTATACACATATATATGTTATATATATATTAGATTCGTACAGGGATATAGTACGCTATCTGAAATCGGTAAGCGCCCAGTTCCATACATACCAGCTTAAAGAAGAGACGAAATTGATTCGAACGGAAGAAGAGGGCCACAGCATTAATTTAAAGCCAAATTTAATATAGTAGCCATTTTTTATTTTTGCCGAACTATGGCTAAATTATTTAACTAGCTGACATTAACTAACTAACTTTTATTTGTTTTGTTTGACTGTTTACGTCTTTGCTTCTACCTTCTTATAAGAAAAATATTTATAGGGAATAATTGGCACACTCAAATTCTGAAGGGTCTTAATTCTAGAACATTTTTAAGAAACTGGAAATTTGAAAATGTATTTATAAATGTAATTAGTAGAATTTTTAAGAGCTCCCTCTCGTATTAATAACAGATAAATCTAATTCGGTTTCTTTTTGAATCCATAAGTCATACCTTTCGTTTGTAAGTAAGCGAGAGATGCTGTATACAAACTAAACCCCTAATTGTATTACTCTCAATTTGCCATAAAAAAAATGCCAAAAGATTAATGTGAAATAAATAAAATTAACATAGAATTTCGGTAATACACATTTTGCTGGTTGCTTTCTATTAAACAAGTGGTGGCAAGGAAATATCCACTAATTATTTGTAAAAGGATATGAATACTTATTGTTCAATAAATTACTCTCTTCACAGGTCGAATAAGAGTGTATATTGCCTTTTTTTTTTTTTTTTTTAATTCAGAATACTAATTTAAATGTTTTTAAGAAGTATGGTGTTCATAGAAACCAGGTAAATGAGATAGAGAAAAAAACGAATAACAACTTGTGAATTAAATAAATATATGTATATATGTATACCAAAAGAGTTTTAAGTCTCAGTTGGTAACCCTCAACTGATAGGAAAATTAAGAAAAGCATAAGAAACTTTGAAATTGCAAAACTTAGATTTCAGTGTAAAGAATTGTATAAATACCAGGCCATTTAAACATAACTCTCATACCTTATATTCTCCGTCTTCATTGGTTTCTGTACATCCTCTCCCGTTGGCGAGCGCTTTCGGACGACACTGTCCATCTTCTGGCCGAATACATACGTTCACTGTCACGGTCCGTATTCAAGCGCTCGCCAACGGGAGATGGTGTACAGAAACCAATGAAGACGGAGAATATAAGGTATGAGAGTTCTATATTCATTGGTGGTAGAAATAATAATAACCCTTTAGATTTAAACATAAGTGTTGAATAACATTCCTATAAAACATTTTATTCCATAAACCGAGCTCAATTGTTCCCTTGAGAGATTGAGCGTGAGACGAGTCATCCATCCCCGGCCAAATTGGAAAACACCAAATTCCTCCCCATTACCTTCTTCCGCCTGTCAAGAGACATATTTCTCTTCTTTCGCTGGTTCGTTTCCGTCTCTTTCAAACAAAAATGCATGTATTTAATAGTACAAATATCACATCGTATTGTATAAGATTGGAAGGTAATATATTGAAAAAGATATAGGATTACATGAAAAATAATGAATATTTTCATAATTGTCATACCTTCTATTGTCCGTCTTCATTGGTTTCTGCATACCATCTTCTGTTGGCAAGCGCTTTCGGACATTATCCATCCTCGTGGCCGAATACATGCGTTCACTGTCACTGTCTGTATTCCACTGCGTTTGTATTCTGTGAGTTAGTTGGGTGTGTCAGGTAAAGCTGTAAGGGTTGCTTTGTCGGCGATAAGGTTAGGAGTTATAAGGGTCAGAGTCCATTATTCCAGGTATTGGTTGAGGCAAGGATTAGTTGTAATCTCCTTTATTGAAGAGTTCTAAGTGTTCCGAAAGTTTTTTTTTGTAAATGTGTTTGTGTTTGCTAGTGCCTGCCTATGGATTATGCTATCTTATGTCTTTTTGCGTTGTTGTCGGTTTGTGTGTCGTCTGTTCGTTTACGTTTGTGTGTTCGTTTTAGTAACAGCAGCGGTCTAAATATGGTGTCAGATTGTGTGTTGAGTTGTTCGTTAATAATGTTATTGTCAGAGGTCCTTATTTTGTAGATTTCCAAGTTTTCTAAGATGTCCATCTTCCGTCCCTTCTTTTGTTTATGTAGCAACCTCATGGTTGTTTGTATGTCGGTGAGGTCGTGTCCGTTGTCTTGTTGATGGTTTGCGTAGTTTGAGTTCCGTTTATGTAGTTTGTATGATCGTGCGTGTTCGTCAAATCTCGTTTTGAGTTTTCGTCCTGTTTGTCCTATGTACGTCTGGTTGCATGTGCATGTCAGTTTGTATACGGCCAGAAGATGGACAATGTCCGAAAGTGCTCGCCAACAGATGGTTTGCAGAAACCAATGAAGACGGATAATAGAAGGTATGACAGTTCTATATTCATTGGTGGTGGAAATAACCTTTTAGATTATTTTCATAATTGTTTAAATCACGTTTCTAAACCGCAAAACTGTAAAACAAGGAGGGTACGTGAAAAATTCTTACTACTATTAACAAAGAGAGAAATGTATAAAAAAAAAACTTCAAATGTACTGTTATCCTATTTGATATTTATCAATACTTGTGAATCCTTTAATAGAAAGGTAATTAGGCAACTTGTACTTTGGTTTCAGTTTAAATAGAATGTACACTGAAAAGTGTAAAGTCAAACATCCACGGCCATTCTAAGACATCTTAAAAGTGCTTCGTATCCCTAAATGATATTCTGTGATTTTTTTGTATTAATAATATATAATAATTTTTTTTAAGTTCAAATTTTTTGCATGGAAAATAGTAAATTGGTTTGAAAATGTGTTTTCTACAGATATAGTATTCTACTAGTGTACTATTATTTGCATCAAAGGATTCCTAGTAAGCTCTTGGAAATACCCATTCCAAGTTAAGTACCATATTTCTTCATCAGGTGGTGAAAAGAGTGTGCTGGCCACACAATTTCTCTAAAATGTGCTGCGAGTCGTAAATAAATATTACTGTTGTATCTAGTTATTATTGATAATATTTATTTATGTTCATAACACCTCGTTAATTTTTTTTTTTCATTAATCTAATATAAGTCTCTCCCTTTTTTTATAATTATATTAATGTTTAAATTGCTATACATATTTTTAAAAGTCAGGGTATACACCTTGTACAATGCTACTTTACACATTTAATTAATATTTAAATGAGGAAAGTCAAATGCAAGCTGTTATTCAGAATGTTAGTTACCAAACGAATTCCAAGCGAACGAATTTCCTGCTGTACCATGCAGTTTCTGGATCCTAATCTGTGAAAAGAAATGGAAAATCGGACATTAAGGACAGCCTGAGAGTGAAACTAGAGATATGACTCCTTTTTCTCTTCAGGGTGAGAGTGATTCTAGTAAAAGTGTGACCTAGATAGGTAACTCACACGAACTTTCAGTTCAAGTGTTACCTATTGTACTCTAATGCCTCTAAGGACTACATTAAAAGAAGAGTCTCTTTATATTCCCATTCCATCTTTTAAATTCATTTTCTTAACTCTTCACTAATTAGTGGGAAAAATATATTACTCAGAGCAATACATTTTTTGAAAAATGTAAAATTATATTTACAATTTAATTAAAATATTACTCTCTATCGGCTTGATGGGCATTGAAGTCTATTTAGGAAAATTGATCAGATTTTGATTATTTCACTAGTCGAAATATTATGTTACATCAGCACAGTTTGAAAGGTCCGAAATCTATGTGAACGGCGAAGAAATTAACATTGAGGTTATTTAAAATTTAAAGGTTTGAAATCCTTTTAGTAACACCAGTAAGAAAGAGAAGTGAAAAAAAATAATAATCAAACTAGCATAGCCTCATAGGATTCCGATAGTTGTTCATTTCTAATTGACTTATAGAATTATTAATTATAATAAATGTGTATAATTAATAAGCACATTTATTATAATTATTATAATTTTATTGTGCAATAGTAATAATAACAAATAATTCATTATTTTATTTCTCTAATCATGAAAATTGATACAGGGATATAGGAATATCGCCTACTATTAGGTTAGAAGCCACTATCAATCTTGAACAGTTTATGAAGGAGTTAATGGATTTTTTCGTGCGCATTCGCGCATTTTTTATTTTTTATTTTTCTGTGATTCTGGGGTTTATTTTTTAAATTCCGAAAAGCAAGGTCTTAGATGGCGTAATGAGAAATAAAGAATCATTGTATTTCACTGCATTAGGACATTTTAGTTGACGACATTAGCTGTTAGCAAGTATCCTACACGATGCAATGGTATTCAAAAAGTTTTAAAGCAAATTTTTGGGTGGAAATTGGACAACACTGCTTCGCTTCGCTTGATTCCGATTAAACTTGTCCTAAGATGATTGGTACTAACCTGTTCACAGCCTCAAATATAATCAGTTAGGAGGTCAATGCAAAACTAAACACTTATCTATTTTAGTAGTGAGCCCGTAGGTTTAGTTCTTTTTGGAGGACTGAATCAGTGTGGGAGACAGGTCGCTAGCTAACCCGTTCCAGTCTCTCCCCAATTCCGAATCCTGAAGAAAGTGAAAATGGAGAAATGCCGCCCGGCTGGATGGGGGGAGTTTTCCCAAGTGAGAGTGACCCAAGTAAAAGTGCTGACCCACATGCATAATGACCCTTACATTGACCGCCATCGTAGTTGGCTACTTCACACGTGCCCCTCCTACCAAATCCAGAGCTGCCAATATAGACAAGTAAATGAAGGAAATGCCTGTGTATGTCGTGACCCATATCTATATGCCCCTTTGCGTCAGGATACATTTTGTGTCAAAGAAATACTAATTATCGACCTATAAGATTTATTTGACTTAGATGATTGTTATGAATTTTCATACACAAACACATACACGCGCGCACGCGTACACATAAAATGAAACTCGTGGCTTCAATAGACGTAAAATAAGAACAGGTGGGAGAAAGAGTGCAGAGGACAAACAAAAAGAAAAAATTACAATGAGAAAAAATTATCTTTCGCAATTATTACTTTTCGGGGTAATGATTTCTCGCCCTTCGTCAGTGAGGAGTGAAGAGAGACCGAAGCCTCTCACAAGGTATGTTCACTGCACTTTTTGTCCCTCTTTTTAAATTATTCACTTTATGATAAAATGTAAGAAATTACAACTAAGATCCTACTGTGGAGCGTTAGGATGTGACCTTAGCTAAGCTTTATCTGATAATTACTTAATTTCATGTGATTTTACACAAATAATTATTGAAAAAATTATTATGGAAATTTAGCTATTATTTAACTACGGGAGGATTAAATTATGAACAATATTTAATGGGTGATAATATTCAGCTTCACTAACAAGATAAATGATAACATATTAGTTTTAAATAAATTATAAGTAATCTATTTTACCTTAGTGATAGCAAAAATATTCAAACAGTAAAAATTATGGATACAAAAATATTTTCAAATAAATAAATATTTAATAAAATAATTTTTTTTTAAATGTCAGTGTAGAGGAACGGATATTTCATAATGAATATCTTCCAAACTCTCCGCTCTTCCTTCACCTGGTCTGATAACAACAATTAATGAAATCATCATCTGTTTAATCGTTATAACTTAAATACAGAATATATTTAATAGAAAACAATAATAATTGCAAGTGACAGAACTTAAAAGGCAAATAAGAAAACAAACTTATATATTTATTTATAAAAATTTTAAGTCTATCATTTTGGTATTTAAACAAATTAAATTAGAATTCTTTCAGAAAATGCTAAAACAGTACAAATTTCTCTAGAGAGATTTTTGAACAGTTTCCAATATACCCCTTTATCGGAATATATATGAATGTTATTCCTGTCTACAGAAAGTTCTTCAGAGTGTACGCAAGGGGGTACTACAGCTGAGGTATGGCCCTACCCTTCCACCTTGCACCACCCCGCTGATTCTGTTCCACTATCCTCAAATACCCCGATCCCTAAGAGGTATCTTGCGTCGGCTGTCTTTCAGCCGGCCTCTACCTCAATCTTCACCTGCCACTTCTTTCCGCCTGTGTTCAAAAACTTCCCCTAACTCTCTCTCTCTCTCTCTCTGCAGGCGGAGTGGATTCATCATTTAATCTGCTGATTGGTACTAAATCCATACTTTATTTTTTAGTTGACATTCTGCTGATAAATCAAAATGGTCTTGTTCGGACTATGACATTACTTTTCAAATGTTACTTCGATTCTTCAAAGATAAATTGGGTCTCTCTTTTTTTTTTTTTTTTTTTTTTTTTTTTTTTTTTTTTTTTTTTTTTTTTTTTTTTTTTTTTTTTTTTTTTTTTTTTTTTTTTTTTTTTNTCAAGCTATTCACGATGGTACCATGACCCTCCCCTTCACCCTTCCAAACCATTCAATAACGACTTCCTATAACGGTTTCCACAAAAATGCTTGAAGAATTTTTCGGACCATATTTTAGCTTCTCAATGTAGAATCGGTGAAGATCCGTTGGCTTATAGACATTTAAAAAATACCAACGGATCTTCACTGATTCTATATTGAAGAAACTAAAATTTGGTCAGAAAATTCTTCTAATGTTGGAAATGTTTTAGCAAACCGTTATATGAATTTGTTTATTAAATTTTCATTAGTTAAGGTAATAATGGAGAGAAATGTCAGTGGCAATTTTTTAAAAAATAAATCTTTATTTATTACATTCTGTTATATAACATCTTGTATTTGATGACTTAAAATAAATGTACATGTATAAAAATAATATAAATAAAATGAAAGAAAGAAAAAATATAATAAAAGAAAGAAAAAACATAATAAAAGAAAGAAAAAATATTGGGTCTCTCAAGCTAAAAATGTTGTCGTTCAATATAATGTTTATTACATATTATACTGTAATAACTTATTATGCATAAACGATTTTCCCGTGTAAGTTTATTTTTCTAAAGTTTATATTCTATAACATTATTACAAGAAGCAGATATTTGGGGAAATATTTATGAGCATGAATGTGAGGGTGGTTTTTTAACCTTCATTGTTTAACGCCTAGAAATAGAAAGTTTGGCATTTAGGTTTTCTATGTGTGTATGTGTGTCTGTCTCTCAACATTCTATACGTCATATTTTTCAGTTTTATGTAGCTTTTAAAAGCAAGACGAAAAGCTAAGCTCGTTATTGAGGAAAAACAGATCAATAAAAATTGTGTTATCTGTAATGTGAAGTATGAGTAAAAAAAATTTTTTTTAAGAAAAAAGTTTCCTCGATGGAGTGGGGGTAATATTTAGTTATGAGTAATAAAACTCAACACAGATTTCTTTAATGATAAAATAAATAATTTAAGAGTTTCACAGTAAAATAAAACAATTTCCTTATGGTTTATTTTTGCAAATTAACCTTAGAGAACTATATTAACTTAGTTGTGGTGTATTATCCCACGTAAATTTTAAACAATTAATGCGAGGGAATAGAACAAAAAAACTATCTGTGCCAACCAGGACTCGAACCTGGATCTCCTGCTTTCCGGGCTGTTTCCAGGTTCGAGTCCTGGCTGGGACAGCTAGATTTTGTATTCTATTCCCTCGCATTAATTGTTTAAAACTTAGAGAACTATTTTTTTTAAACACATTACTAAAACATGGTGGAGAAATTAGTCAGGGTTTTGGCCAGGAAAAGAAAAAGAAAATACTCTAAACTTATTGTACTATTGAGCCTATAATAATAGGTTTATTTTGAGGAAAATTTTAGGGTTGATAATCATTAGAGTTTTCATCAATAAGGTTCATCAAGCGTCAAGAACTCAACAGACGCCACGGACTCTTATACAGTCTAATAAATAGGCGTCCACTGTTTACAATAGAAAAAAAACTGACCATCTAAAAGACCATATTATGTGTCCAACTCTACCCTTCATCACAACTTTAATATTCCTTTAGTAAAAGACCTTATCTGTGCACCCGCTTCAAGCTCTTCCATAGTAAACTCCAATTTCATCCTAATCCACTTGCACAATCCCTATCTTCAGACTCCAATCCTTACAATCCTCTCCGGCGACTTAAACGGAGATGGCCTTGCGACCTCCTGGGTCTGAATGCCTAAACTTATTAGGAGTGGGGTCGATGATTAGTTTTTTTTATTGTAATTTCTCTATTTCATAAAATTACAAGATTTTAATAACAGAATGTAATAAATAGCGATTTAATAATTTAAAAAAAATAAGCAGTTTTACTCATAGCAAGTGTACTTGCACACGCGCGCGTGTTTGTGAGTGTGTGTATCAGCGACTTTTTTAAAATATATATATAGGATTGAAGAAAATGTAGATAAGTTTAGCTGAAAACCTGTCATAAGAACAATTGATTGTTACATTAATTTTTACATTCCTTCAGGGGTAAGTTTATTGTTTGCACAAATTAATTGCAAAGAAATCAACAACATTAAATTAATTGAAGGAATTTTAAGCTGAAAAATTAACCAACATCTTTGTTCAAGATATATTTAAGTCAATTCTTTATCTCAGTTGATACGTAACTGAAATTCGCAATGTCCTTCATACGATAAGCTTTAATGACCTTCCATTGATAAAAATATACGTAAACAACATAACATTTTTTATAATGAGATTACTCGAGTATTAGGCACCAAAAAAAAATTAAAATTTAATTAGGTTACGAAATATTCGCAATTTTTTAAGTTAGCTAACCGGTTGGTACCGCCTAGATTCATTACAATAACTTTACAGAATCAAAATTCGCCATAGGCAAGAATAAAAAAGCTTTTCAAGTATTTTCGTTGGTCGAGAGACAGGGAGAATTAGTTCATTGCTGTTAGGAGTCTAGTCAATGTGAAATATTTATTTTTGTTGAAAATGAACTGAAACTTTAGCAATGTAACTAATTTTCCAAAAGAATTTTGTTTTATTATAAAATTTGGAGTCTATAACAGGATATCCCTCTTTTTCTACTATTTTACTACAATATTTGGCACAAAGTTGTACATTTATAGCGATATTGATCATTCTCCAAATCTCTCCAACTTACACTAGAATTTCAACTAATTGATTTTTCAGTTTTTGCGACAAATTTGATAAAAATATAAACTTAATGGTTTACAGCTTTCTCCTTATTTTTGGCTTTATAATGCATGTATTAAATGTTATAATTACAATGCAAATACAAATAAGCCAATAATTTTAATTTTTTAAATACATTGTCAAAATACGTAGTCTCATACTTATTTATATGTATTTATGTATGTATGAGTGTATATATTTGTGTGTTTTTGAGATTAAAATTTTTACCGATAAACAGTTATTTTTAACAGTAATTAGCTATTGACTAAACTTTTTTAGAATATTATTTGTTTTATTTGGACTTTCGTTCATTTTACTTCATGTCACCATTAACCCGATTCACACATGAACTAGCTTTAAATTAAATATAATAGGCTAAGAGTTTTTCATATACTTCCTTTCAAAGATAATTAATAAATAAAAATAAAAATAAAAATTTTGTTAGGTAATCTACTGTTAAATTAGGACACACACGCATAGACTGAGTGAAGAAAAGTGACAAAATTTTAGGTTACAATTTCAATAGGACAATCTTTTTAAAATTTTTAATCATCGCTACTCTTACTTTATTTTCTTAAGAATGATTAATGACTTGCATTTTATAATATAAATTTATTGAAACAAATAAACAACTGTGAGCTTATCAGCGGTTTAGTAATATATTAAAAGAAATATTCTAAGATCACAAAAACTAAAAATTTCAATTTTTTTTTCCTAAAAAATATAAAAGCTGATTACAAGTTAATAATAGGGCTTCCATTTTGAAAGCAATGGAATAAAATGCGAATTTAAAGTTTTTTTATGAAATTATTAATTACATTGGAATATTTTGCTCTACAAAGAATTTAATAGCACCGGGGAGTTTTCCCAAGTGAGAGTGACCCAAGTAAAAGTGCTGACCCACATGCATAATGACCCTTACATTGACCGCCATCGTAGTTGGCTACTTCACACGTGCCCCTCCTACCAAATCCAGAGCTGCCAATATAGACAAGTAAATGAAGGAAANTAGTTTATAAAATAAATAAAAAACATTTTAAAATTTTTCAAAAAATTTATAAAGAAAATAAATGACAAAATTTTTTTTCTAGCTAATACTATCACAAAACAAGAAATTTCCCTAAAGTTAAGTATCAATTGCTTTAGAGCTCTCAGAAAAACGTGAGTATGCCCCGTTCTGAGTATGCCCCAATATAATTTTACAATCCAATCTCGATTATAAAATAATATTAGGAGTTAAAAGTGAAATAAAATACATGTGAAATATTATATGAAATTGTTGAATAATAATGGCTAGGGAAGTCTATCAGACTTCCTAAAGACTATTTTAAAAAAAAATTAATAATAATAATAATATTCATCTTGGTCTTGGCCTTTAGACAAGTCTTCAGGAGCAATTCAACTATGAGTGAAAACAGATTAATATTCTTCATCTTGGTCTTGGCCTTTAGACAAGTCTTCAGGAGCAATTCAACTATGAGTGAAAACAGATTAATATTCTTCATCTTGGTCTTGGCCTTCAGACAAGTCTTCAGGAGCAGCAGCAAAGCCATCCTCTGTAGCATAAAGGCATAAAGCCAAAAGGATAATTTTATCAACATAAACTGGACTATCAGTCCATGACCAAGAATACTATTTGTTTGTGATTTATTATCAATAAGGACAATTTTTTTATCAATGTCATATCAATGTAAAAAGAAAATTTCCTCAGGAAATACATTACACGATAGAAACATGGGTATTATCTCAGTGACTATGGCGGAGGAGCATAGAATTTTTTTATTTATTTTTCATGTAATAAAAGCAGTGTGAATTTATCCTATTGGGTGTTCCAAGGGGTGAGAGAGAGGATAGCCCCTTCCTCCGCCCCATACCCGAGTGGGCAGCCACTTTGCCGAAGACAGATTCCAGAGGGACGTTCAACTGCAGACCCCGCTGGCATTGACCTCTGCCTCCCCCACCCTTGCCACTCCATCATCTGTCCTGCTACACATCATTCAGCCACATCACAACTTATCCACCGTAAAGGATATCCACCGTACTTCTCTGTCTCATTCCGAACTCCAAAAATGTCTGCTTCGGCAGCTCGAGAATGAATTAATTTTATAGCTATTTAACTTTCCAAAAGAAACCAATTAACTAACTTTTAACTCATACAAAAATATTTACCGTTTCTTCTTCCGGGTTGGACCGTGTCAAATTGGTGTTATTTGCCGAGCTTTCGCACATCATGTGATGGCTTCTTCAGGGCTGAAAAGAGAATGTGAATTTAAAGATTCAATAAAATAAAATAAAATCAGTTATTTGAAATTCTTGTGTAAGTTAGAGAGATTTGAGAATGATCAATATCGCTATAAATGTACAACTTTGTGCCAAATATTGTAGTACAATAGTAGAAAAAGAGGGATAACCTGTTATATACTCCAATTTTTGTAATAAAACAAAATTCTTTTGGCAAATTCATTCCCTTTTCAGCCCTGAAGAAGCCATCACATGATGTGCGAAAGCTCGTCAAATAACAGCAATTTGACACGGTCCAACCCGGAAGAAGAAACGGTAAATACTTCTGACGATTGTCGAAGCCTAGGTGAACATAAAAATATTTAAAAGCTTTACTAAATGATTATTATATGTTTTCTAATCCATTTTTTAAATGGAAATCATCGTCAGAAATCTTCGTTAATCAATAAAGTGTATGACTAATTTAAAGTCTCTCAGTCTCATTGGTGAATAAAATATCTCCCCATCAATAACAACTATAAACTAACTACATATTTTGATTATTTTTCAGATAATTTTCCTATTTACCTTTCTTATGATTAGTCGTATATAATTGAAAGTATAATAAAACTTCCAAGTTCTTATTTTAATTCAATTCGTTAACTAATCATTTTAAACTATTTATATTATTAGACTTTAGAGTAATACATTTGAAAAAAAAGCAAAAGAATATAGGGTAATACATCTACATAAAAACCAAAATATTAAATAAAAATAAAAAAAGCCTATCAATACAGAAAATGCGCAAATTAAGCAGATTTCTCATGTTACATTAGAATTGATAAAATTAATTATGTTTTATTGATGGTAACACTTTTTTAAATTTTTTTTACGGCTCTTCAATTCTACGACGGATTTCTACAATCATAGAACACTTCCAACAGTTTACAAAACACATAATAACAAAGAAGCTTAAATACATAATAATTAATTGTGAATAATGAAGAATAAACACAAAAACACATACATATATAAAATTTTTTTTTTTCAATGCAGCATGAGTTCAGCTCTTATGTAGTATATGTAATGAATAGAAGGAATTCTCCAAAACTGCGTATTGGTAAAAACATGAATAGCTTGATTTCATAACATGAAATGTACAAGTTTAAGGGGAGAGGTTTCTAAGAAACCTCTCCCCTTAAACTTTCTTAATTGTAATTCATTGCCTACCTATTACGAATATTTGAAATACAATTTAGCGAAATTTTAAGTACTATTACTACAAAAATACAATAATAAATAGTAAAAAAACGTTGATAAGTCAATAGTAAAACAGAAAGAATATATAAACAATTAATGCGAGGGAATAGAATAAAAAATCTATCTGTCCTAGCCAGGACTCGAATTGGATCTCCTGCTTTCCTGGCTGGTATGTTTCCATTACACCACCGGGACAAGCTAGATAATAAATCACGACTAAATTAATATTTATAAATGAAAATAAAAAGGAAATAACGGGAGTCGATAAATAGCTAAATAATCTCGGAGCATAAGACGGTGTATTCGTCTTTCTCGTAGGTTAGACTCTCGCTAGTATGTTGGGAATTTAATAAGTTATCTAGCTCGTCCCGGTTGTGCAAGTGGGTAGCATACTGGCCCGGAAAGAAGAAGATCCAGGTTTGAGTCCTGGCTGGGACAGATAGATTTTTTTATTCTATTCCCTCGCATTAATTTTTTTAAATTTAAGTGGGATAATAAATCACAACTAAATTAATATTTAGAAAAAATACATATTTCAATAAACCCCTACTATGAAAATATTCAGTATTATATTTATACTTTGATTAATTAATACTCAAAACAAATCTTAATTTCTTCGTCAAGTCTTCTCTAATGTACTCTATCCCTTTCTCTGTTTTTTTTTTAATTTCTTTTGAAATATATAGCAGGATTTTATTTTATAAAAGTTAACATAAATTAATTTTAAAAAAACCATAAAACAATAGATAAATATATTTTATCCCTTTAGTTGAGGTTGTAATCGACTTTGCTCATAATTAACTGTAGATAATTTTCTGAATTTTCGAAAGAAGATTTGGGCAGAAAAACAATAATGTGCATTTTAAAGTGTAATGATCGATGGTATCTCAAATACGAGTTTTTTCTTTATAATATATCACTTGTTTTAAAGCAAATTGAAGAACCATAAATAAAATTAATTATTATTAATCAATAAAATGATGTGGTTTTATAGAGTATATCTGATAAAATCTACTAGATTTATGACCATTACCTTCTTACAACCCGTTTCATTCTCCTTAAAGTAGGAAAAATGTATAAAACTGAACTTATAAAGATAATTTGAAAATTGTTTATGAAGCAACAATAGTGATAAAAAACAAATAACGAATAGATTTTATTAAATGCCTTCCCAGCAGAATAAGGAATTTTATATTTATTCTCCTCTTTTCATTTTAAAGTTTTAAAAATATATTTAAACGGCAGTTTAATTATATGGAAGTCATACATTGTCATCTGCTATTTCAATAAAGTAACTTCTTGATTAATATCACTTGTCACTTGAAACCTGATGTTGGCCAAAGTCGAACAGCTCTATGTGTTCAAAATAAATATATTTGAAAAGATAAATGAAATATTTATTTTGTAGAATTTGATACACAATTAATGATATATATATATGTATATTATTGCATACATACATGCACAGAACTACTTGATCCCGAAACCGCCTATCCAGATATAGGATATCAGGTTTGAAATTCATTTTATCTAGCGGGGGTAGTTGATGTGATTAAGCGGATGTTGCCCATAAAGGATTTGAGCGCCCGAACTTTAATTAAGTTATTTAAACCTCGTTGATCAGGTTTACAAAGAGCTATGTGATATCTGAACAAGTAGTTATAATGGTAGGAAAATCCTCATCGCAAATCGAGTTGTTTTCCTCGTGGTTACGGAAAGCTTGGCAGACTTTGTAGTGATTTGAGCGAGTAATTAATAAGAGTCAGTTTCAAATAGAGTGTCACCGATAAGTATTTGGTACCAATAGAGTTTTGTCAATAAGTATTTGTTATGGGGAATAAAAATGCTCCTATGAAAGAAAAAAAAAGATTGATCTATCATCACTTTCACCGAAGTGGTGGATCTTGCATTCATACTTGAATTCAAACTTGATTCCATTTGTCATAATTTGTCGGCAGGTCAACCGCATATACATGCATGACTGACGCCTTAAGAGAGACTTGTCTAAAAATAAATTTGTAAATATAAATAAAACATGTAAAAACTTGAACTTACAATCAGAGCAGTGTCGGAATACCGCCTTTTGGAACTGGAGTTATTATTATTCTTTATTTATATAACTTATTTTTTTTCTTAACTTTTATTTATTTATTACATTCTGTAAAATAAAAAAATTTTGTAATTTGATTGCAATGAAATGTAAAAATTACATTCAATGTCAATCCTATGAGGAGAGAAGGTGACCAATGACCACTCTCAAATTATATTTATAAAAATAAGGACGAAATTTCCCGTTACAAAGTAACTATACTCATAAATAATAAACAAGTTCAAATGCAGTTCAGAGGAGTCTACTGGAAAGTATTTGGATTTATAAACTAGAGTAACCAGTCTTTGAAAATATTCGCACATCAAACTATTAATTTATTGGGAGATGAAAGTTAGAGTTTAAGATTGTTGACATCGCAATATCTTGAATGTTTTTGCTACAACTGGTATGGGACAGAACATACTTGAAAGGAATTAGATACACAAGTAACATCATAATAGACCAGTATCTTGGTAAAAACAGTCGTCGAGTAATCAGTATCAGACAAGAGGAAGATTGATTAGCGAATAAGTGAACCGATACTTCAGTATGGAGACTTCATCTGTGGAAGACAAATGTTGCAGTGAGCCAGGACATTCGTAGTTGAAAGACAAAACCTGTCCCATTGAGGGAGAAATTCAGCAAAAAAAAAAAAAATGATTGGCTGATTAAGAACGGCATCCGAGTGGGCAGCACAGTGTGAGATCGTTAAAAAGCCTAAAGGCGCTTAACGTATCTGCGCAGATTTCTCCAGTGGACTAATTTGGATCTCGAGGTCAAAATATTTTCCCTGCCGGTACACAACGAACATTTCACCAAGCAAAATGGAGGTCAAAAGTTCACGACCTCAATCTCTCCGATGCTTACTTGCTTCCTGCTTGTTGAAGAGTTCAAAAAATTAATTGTTGTAGTAAACACTTGTTATGTCATAATGGGATCTGTTTCGGTGTCTCTCCCGAGACAGTAATCTATCAAAAAAGAATATATTCCACGTCGTAAGGTCTCGAAGGATTTGCTTTTCTGCTGGCCAATGTAATTGAATTCAGTAAAGACGATAAGTAACACTTAAATAGTTCAGTAGGAGTACTTCAAAATAATAAGAACCATGGATTATCCATCAATAAATGGAAATGGAAATTTATGAAAGAAAAGTACTTTGGACTTGGTCAATGGAGCAAAGTCAAGCTGTCGGAATGATAAAAAAAATGCCATAATGTCTGCCCCGCTCCTTGGGTATTACAACAGAAGCTTATCTTATACACTGCAACACCTTTTTGGAGGAATAAAGGTGCACAATATACCACGACCGATAACCTCCCTTTCAACCACTTAGAATCATGGAGGGAAATACTAACTACAGGCTTCCATCGCATTCTAAACATCCATGGCACAGGTCAAACATTATTTATCGATCAAATGGGCGGGATGTGATCCTTGAGCTACATGCTTGTAAGACATGAACGGATTCCTTGAGCTACCGCCACTTAGTACATATTTCCAATCACATTTGTGACTATGGAGTTATTTTCTGCAGAAGTAAGTTATTTTCAGCCGGAGAGAAATGCCATTGCTATAATTGATGTACAAAAGAAGCTTATATTTACTTCTAATCTTGGGGAGCCAAGTTTCTCAAACAGACAAAAATTGTCCCATTTTTTCGGCAGTAAATACGAAATAATGAGATCCGACTACCATCTAGTGCCCGTTAAAATTCTGGGACTTGTTCCTTTTTAATGTCAGGTTACCTTTCGTTCAGGTCGAATGTTTCAGCCGACTCCCACTCGAAGAATTCAACGAGAGGTAAAGTGAGGATCATTGATCTCGTATTCAGCAGAACTTAGTAAAATTTCCAATTACGTGTCACGGCATTAAAGGCGAGATATCTAAAGATCCAATGCTATCAAAAGTAATAAAATTCGTCATTACCAGATGGCCGGCAGGCAAGAGTTAACAGTCTAACTAATGACAAATTGTTTTCTGGTCTGGATGAATAATCAACCCAACGACATTTACGACAATGAGTAACTTCACAGCTTCACAAAACTCATATGGATATGTTGAAAATGAAGGCAATCATTGGACGACATATATGGTGGTGTTTACTAAATATTGAACCAAAATTCATAAATTTCCTAATCAAAGTCGCTTGAATAAAACAGAAATGACTGTCATAGTAAGAGGGGTTCTGAGGAAGGGCATAATTAATATAAGTAATATCATCGTTATAAAACTTATAGACCTTGTTAGGTGTAAATTCAATTTTCTAATATTTATAATCTAAAAAATGTTTATCAAAACTAATATTAAGGTAGACGTTTATGAATGCAGCTATGAAGGTTGATATTTTACTTCACTCCCGAAAATTTCAAAGCATTTAATAAAACTTTAAATTACTTTCTTACACTCACAGGTCTCTCCAGACACTTGCCCTCTGTCTATCCTTTTAAAACATGGGAAATCTGTTTAGTTCAGACAGCTCATGCCTGTCACACTGTTTTCCTCAAATATATTTTTGGGGAAAGAAAAGTTTGTGATATATAATAAGTAAATTCTAATTAAGAAATATAGTGAGTAATCTGCTTTTACTTATACTATTATTAACAGTATCTTGGTGAGTAGTACTAGTAGTATCTCTGGTATGATATAAATTTGAACATTTATTTTAAAATTCAATTAAGTATTATTTTGCAGAATCACATAGTTCTGCAAAGTTTATTAAAAAAAACCCCAACTTTCAGTGAATAAATATTGTTGATTCCACAAAGATTTATTTGTCTCATCATATGAATTCTTTTGCTTTTCTGTTTTGCACGAAAAAAACATTTAATCATATTGATCGTGTAAATATTCCTTGCCAAATTTAGTGCTTTAGATATCTCCCCTCCTCATTTTTCAGAACAAAATGGAATCCGCAAGGATTATTTAAATACATTAAACAATTAATGAGAGGGAATAGATTAAAAAAATCTATCTGTCCCAGCAAGGCCACGAACCAGGATCACCTGCTTTTCGGACCATACCGCTTTCATTACAACACCGGGACGAGATAAATAACAACAAAAGTTATCTATCTCGTCCCGGTGGTGTAATGGAAGCTTACCGGCCCGTAAAGCAGGTGATCCTGGTTCGAGTCCTTGCTGGGACATATAGATTTTTTAAATTCTATTCCCTCTCATTAATTGTTTAAAATTTACGTGGAATGATAAACCACAACTAAATATTTATAAATTATTTAAATACGTTCATTTGGTTTTCAAACCATTTTCAGAAAGGAAAAAAAGCAAATTATATATACGTATATGTGGGCAGAGATCCGACGGGATTTACAAAAATTTCGTATTGTCTTATGGTCTGTAATGCGCCAAACCTTTCTTCTTTTCTCAAAAAGTGAAAACCTCACAATAGCACAACCTTAATTTTTGTTTTGTGCGAGAAATAATAAAAGTAGTCAAAATCAAATAGACCATTCAAATGGGCAAGAAGGGGAGAAGGAGATCTGATAGATGTCACTTTCAGAATACAAAAATATAGCTGTATTATGAAAGTGACATCTTTTTAACTGATCTAGGAATCATTATAAAGATCAGAAAATGTCTTTAAAAATTTATGTTCAGCGTTTATAATGCATAGTACTTTAAAGAGAAAAATACACAAGGAAAATATTGAAAAATGTTTCTTGGTGAATAGTACCGGTAGTTAATACCAGTTTTAGTGCATAACCTTTACTCCTTTGTCTCCATCTTGTTTGGCAAGATTAAATTGGTCATTAACTGTGTTTCGATAGAAATTCGGAGATACAGTGATGACTATAAAACTACTTTGGTTGGTAACACCATTTTAATTTAATAGGTAAACAGGTGTATCCTAACCGCTCGGAGCCATATTCGAAACAAAGGACACGGGATTAAATTGGTCATTAACTGTGTTTCGGTAGAAATTTCGGAGATACAGTGATGACTATAAACTTACTTTGGTTGGTAACACCATTTTAATTTAATAGGTAAACAGGTGTATCCTAACCGCTCGGAGCCATATTCGAAACAAAGGACACGGGATTAAATTGGTCATTAACTGTGTTTCGGTAGAAATTTCGGAGATACAGTGATGACTATAAACTTACTTTGGTTGGTAACACCATTTTAATTTAATAGGTAAACAGGTGTATCCTAACCGCTCGGAGCCATATTCGAAACAAAGGACACGGGATTAAATTGGTCATTAACTGTGTTTCGGTAGAAATT
>KZ808059.1:95977-106357 GCA_000696205.2 Oncopeltus fasciatus | reverse complement strand
CACGCACGCACGCACACACACGCACACACGCACACACACGCACGCACGCACGCACGCACGCACGCACGCACGCACGCACACACACACACACACACACATATAGAAAGAGTTTTTTCTGATCCCTGTAATTGAATTTTTTTATGGATTTACATTCATTTTTTAATATAACCTGCACTGGTCAAGAAGAAAGAGTGCCTTTGACCAAAAACGTAGAAAATTGGATCTATGAGAGGGATAGTTATGAGATCGGAGTAATTAGAAAATATCGATTTTTTTTAAGCTAATCACCTGTTTACTGTAAAATTAATTTTTTTTTGCGAAATAAATTTCAAGGAGATCAAAGCAGAAAGAGGGGTAAGTCAAAGAAAGTCCTAAATATAAATGTCTTTGTTTTTCAATTGAGTAATCAAATTTTATATTTCATATTTGCATAATAGTAGTGTATTATTTTTTTTTTTTAAAGAGAGATGCATTCATATGCAGAAAACGGAAAAAAAATCTATTTTACCATTTACCATTTCTATATAACAGATTTACTGTCATGAAATAAAGCACAAGACATCATTCAAAAACTAAGGGTTATGCACGTAGCTCTCTCGTCCCTTCCCCCCTTGAAAATGTTCCGAAATCAATGTTTTCGATTCTAATATTTATTTATCAATTATCACCCATATCTGAATGGGCAATAACAAATGATTTTCAAATTTACAACAGAGCAATAGGTTTCCTTTATTTTTCATACTTGTTATTTTGAATAATACTATCAAAAATATATACCAAACGGTACTAGAAAACATTTTGAAAAAGAAACTATTGCGAATAAGTTTGCACTCATGTCTTACAAGCAACTGGATTGTACAGAATTTTTCCTGTC
Source organism: Oncopeltus fasciatus (assembly GCA_000696205.2). Taxonomy (NCBI): domain Eukaryota; kingdom Metazoa; phylum Arthropoda; class Insecta; order Hemiptera; family Lygaeidae; genus Oncopeltus; species Oncopeltus fasciatus. The sequence goes on along the minus strand of KZ808059.1, from coordinate 105,483 downwards.
AAAACACATTCAATTTTAATGCTATTTTTTTTACTTAAATATTTAATGTTTATAGGTGTACTTATTTATTGTTTTAATTCATTAGCTATAGTTTAAACCACATGACATTTTAATGTTAAATATACTAGTAGAAAAGACAATTACAAAAAAAAAAGTAAGTGTCATTAAGGTTGGTTCAAGGACAGCAGGGGAAGATGAGTGTGGGGTTTGCTCAATCATCCTATATATATTCTTAAATGCCCTCGAGAATTTACTAAGAAATAAAGAAGGTTATAAAATTATATTTTACACCAAGTGTGTTCTATAGATTTTTTTTCACATTCTAAAGCTAGCGAAAATATTAACTGTTTCTTAATTGAGACGATTCTCTGAATAATTTTTTAATATGGTCTGCTTTTTCACTCCCTCCTTGACTCCCTGCCCAGTCTCCTTCTTATCCTAGGATAAGGAGAAGATGGGTGCCGGATAGTCTATCGCGGGTTAACCTGGGCTTCTCTCTGAGGACGGGTTACGTCCAGGAATAGACAAGCAAGGACTATTATTATGTACACCATAAAAAATTTTAGTGTATGAAATGTGTGTTGATTATTATTTTTTGAATATATATATATATATATATATATAAAATATAGTCAGCTTAAAATTCATAAATGATGCCTAAAAAATTTTATACATGGGAATCAAACTTTCAAAAGAAATTCAAACTTTTGAATTTCTTCACATCAAACTTTGATGTGAAGAAATTCAAATTTTACGCTCGAATTCGAGTTCTATTTTCAATAAGAGTTTTAGAGAGCTTCAGTTCATTATTGAGCCACCTTTTCAAATTTACAGAGTATGTTTCACATTCCATATTTTTATTTTGAAAGCTACGTGCCTTAAGATCTCTAAAAAATATTCGTAATCAACTAAAAGGGACAGTACATCACTAATTTATTCTAAAGTTTTATTTTTATGTCATATATATTGCTATAAACACGAATGCCACATGACACAATCACATGGGAGATAAAATAAAGTAATTGAAGAAGTAATGATGGGCATGAGAGACCATACCCCCCAGACTTAAAGTTATCTACTCAAATAGCTCCTAAGACGTATATCTTTTGAGCCTTTGAGCTGTGCTTTGTGATAAATGGAGTCGACATGCTCTGTATAAGTACCTTTGGATGACCATATAGTTTTTTTCTGGGAGCAAAGGGAGAGCTTTATTTTTAATTAACCGGCTGTTGAGACCAGTATGAAGGGTAAGTTTTGAAATGAAATTTGGTTAGTCCAGAAGCAAATGAAGATAATATAATTTTATAAAATCTTGGACCAAGAGCTTTGATGGGTTTAATATCTTACATTAATCTCAAGCCAAAACGGTTACACCTATAGATCTGTGAGATGTGCCATTTTCGTTCAGAGACATCTACTAAAAGACGACTTGTGCTCTGCTAAGCTCATCTGTGGCATACACCTGTGATTATAGAGCTTCTCACCTTTCCACCGGTCCGAAGCCGTCTTCTCTCTCTCTCTACCAGTTTTATTATTAAAAAAAAATTATATATATATGCAAATATATAATATCTCCCTTTTCATAATTCAAAGATTGAAAGAGCGGGGCGCCAGGCTAGCTCAGGGGATCCGTACGGGTCTCGCAATCCTGACGCCGCGGGTTCAATTCCCGCCCAGGTCAATCTTTTATTTATAATATAGAAGCTTGTCCTAAGCCATGGGTGTTTAAAATGGGGTGGCAACCTGTAGATAGCCCCTTCCTCCATGACCCTAAGTGGTTGAATGGAAAGCTAACACTCAAATAAATAAAAATAAAAAAAAAGATTGAAAGACTAAAATTTGAAAATTATGAGATTTTGTGATCCGAACTACCCCTATCCCACTGAACCACAGCGAATTTTTCTCCGCAAGATTCATAACCCCATTAATTTTCCCAAGGCCAAGTCCTTGAGGGAGGCTTTACTGACCGACCCCAGAAGTGAATGGACTGTCTTTGGTAGGTGCAATCCATGACAGTCGATGGACTCTTGTCTAAGCACAAAGAGATTTCCACGCGTCATATTTCTCTTCCCTCCACCCTCTTAGCAGACAGGGCCCTATTTCTCTCTTTGATGAGGACTCGGAACGATCACCCCTATAGGCTTTCTGGCTTACTATTGTGAGCTCCTCCATTCAATCGCCCATCATCTACCTACGTGTTATGCGCAAATCACCATCAATTTGCTTATGAATTCTCCTTTATTTATATTTTTTTTTACTATCCATGCAACTTAGGATCACAGAAAGAGGGAATATCTGCATGCAGCTATCTTATTTCAACGCCCACAGGAAGCTTTCATTTTTTTATATAAACATGCCCAGATTTTTTTTTTCAAGTAAGGTTTTTCTTACTAACTTAGTACAATCTGAATTTATTCGAGAATTTTTTCGATCGATAATACAAATTATTATAATTATTTTCTGTTCCAAAGGAAGAAAATAGAATGAGAAAAAATTGATCTCTTGGGATCATCAAGGCAAGTTAGTTTACACAGGTTGGAGAAAAAACAGACTGATCGGTGATGTGCTCTACGAATACGGCAGAATATGTTGGAGCAAGACAAACACGAATATCTCTTGCGTAGAATAAAGAAGTTGACCAAGAAGAGGAAATATATGTGAGAACTCTCGCTCAGCACAAAGAATCTGACCAATTAGAGGAATCATAGAATAAAAGGTTGGACATATTCTATAGCAAGTAAGTTGAATTTCTCGTGAATAAATGCTGATGGCCAAAATGCGCATCATATGATAGGAATAATAGATATCTAGGAACAATTAGCTCCGATCATGCATTTGGCATAGATATGCCGGAAGGAATCAGTTGACATCGGGAGCTGTATAGGAGTACCACTAGCTATTAAAGAAGGTAACTAACTCCTTGGCGTTGGTTGGTCTAGGGCCCCCTGGTAGGTAAGCTATTCCTGTCGCTGGCAGCTGCATCTCACCGCCTTCTGATACCCTGACTCCGTACATCAGCTTCTGTCGTCTGGACATTCGGAATATGACACGTCAGCAATCCCGGTCAATTGGTAGTTTTCATTCTCTCACTCTAGCCCTATCTCTTTCTTTACCAGTAAAGCTCTAAAAAAAATTCTGGAATAACCTTGAACCTAGTTTTAAAATAATTTTATAAAATTACAATTATTAAGTAATGTATTGCAATGATAAAAAAAATGTCATGATATATATGAGCTATTGAGTTTGTGCGTAAACCAATGTTTTTTTTGTAAATGTTCTAAGGTTCTGTTTTAGAGATGACTACCAAAATTAAATTATTAACAAATGTTACGATTAGAAAGAGGAGCTCTGCAGTTTTTTTTTCTTCTTTTTTTGTCAAACAGAGGAAGAGAAAGGACCATATAATGAATATTTTTATCAACTATTCCTCAGAAAAATGTAATAATAATTACACATAATTACATCATGTGTCTATGTCTGTGCTAACTTTTTAAAATATAATAAGGAGAAGGCTAATTCAGTAAGAGGCTTAAACAGATAATAAAGATCTATGTTTTAGCTATAGTTTATATATTATTGAAACTACTGATAAAAGGAGCGCTTTGACAAAGATTTGGCTTAGCTAATTATCAGTCAAAAATTGAACAAAATATTTAAAATTTCCCAAATAAATTATGACTATAAGAGTTTCAATAAAACTACACTAGCAACAGGAGTACTCAAGAGTAAGAACTTAGATCAGGCATTTGCCCTACGTGAACTAAGGACCGTGTGTTAGTTTTAATTAATAAATTATTAGTACATAATAATAATGAATTTTGTATAATATGAATTGAATTTCTATTAACCAAAACGCATAGCAACGTTGAGTAGCAGGCATTAAAGATTTTTTATGAGTATTGCATTAAATTGTAGATATTATTTTTAAATAATCTAAAAGGTTATTTCTACCACCAATGAACATAGAACTCTCATACCTTCTATTCTCCGTCTTCATTGGTTTCTGCAAACCATCTTCTGTTGGATGCCAACAGAAGATGGTTTGCAGAAACCAATGAAGACGGAGAATAGAAGGTATGAGAGTATTATTTTTAATTTGATCATTCAGCAATTAATGAATTAAATTTATTTTTTAAATCATAAAGGAAAGTGAATGTGTCATTCCAAGTACACTTCGTCGAGGTTATCTTGGTTTTATTCAAAGAGTGTGTCTGAAATATAATTGTACCAAATGTAATATACGAAATAAAATTTTTTTGGGAATATCGCCTTAGAAATTAAAATCCACATTTTCTAAAAGGGTAAATGAAAACAAAAATCATAGCGTTTTGGGTTTGTCCCCAAATTTTTTCAATCTAATAAACCTGTCCTTTATCATGAAAATTAACAAAGGTGATTACATTTTATTTCCTATTGAAAATGAAGATAACAAGCACATAGAATAACAAATAAACAAGTAATGCAAGTTTTTTGTGGACGGCTTTCTGTAAAAATGACTATTTTAAATTAAATTGAGTTACTAGATGAGTGTGTTTCAAATGCTGGAAAAAAAAAATTTCCTTACCAACGGTTTATTGAATGATCATCGTAAAATTAACTTATTTTATTATATTAAATTTAAGGCTTTAATACCGATAAAATGTTACCATTTTCTAGGTAATACGAAGAGTTATTATTTTAAAAATAACAATTAAGAACAATTTATTATATAACCAAAAGGTTGAGGTATAACTTTTCAAACTCAGATATACTGGACTTATTGTGTAAACATAATTCTAAAATGTTTGACACTAACTTTATTATTTAAATATCAGTTATTTTCATTTTAATAAACGCTCATGATATATTTTTTTCTAAAAGTTTGCTAATTATTTAAAAGTATTTATAATTAACAAGACTTTCCAAGAAGAATCATAAATAATATTTTAATTGGGAAATAAAGCTACAGAAAAAAGAAATACATATATATAATCAATTGTTTCCTTGTTCTTTTTACAGCTTGAAGTACAGAATGGGGGGAAAAAAATAGTATGATAATGTGTCTTTATAAGAAATGAAAATATTTGATATTTGATATTTGATATTTAAAAATAAAACTATGTCTGAAAAGTTCATCTACAAAACCAACCTGAGGAAGATGACTTTTTAACTTTAGGTGTAATCGTATTAAGAAGAGAACGACAAGTTTAGGAAGTTTTTTATATTTTTATAGCAGAGAACTACATAACTTACGAGAACTTCTATACTTATTTATTTATTCAAATTAAAGAATATTTCTGTTAGCTAATAAAATATAACATAATAGACACACTCTATATTTTATTTAAACATGCTATTCATATTAATATGAGAAAAAACTGAAATTTATCAAAATACCCTACAATAAAGCAAATTAGTTTGAATTTTTAGTTCAACAGATTAAGATCATAAAGTTTCTGGCATGTCTTAGATCTTACAAGAGCTTTTAATTTTGTATACAGTACAATGTTTCTACATCAAGAGAGAATTATAATAAATTAATTAGTAGGCGTCTTATTATTTCTTTCACTCTTAACGTAAATAACCATAAACTAAATTTTCAATTGTCAGATTCCTATTCCTTAGTAATGTAAATGAAAGTATAAAGAAGGCTTGTGGAATCTTAAAGGACACCAACCTAGGTGGACTTTTAGGTTGGGATGCTAAAAGGAGGCCCGCCATTTGTGAGAATAACTGTGCGAGGAGCGCTATCTAGCGGCGGGCTTTCAGCGACTACTAGCGACATCTAGTGGCTGCAGCTTTCAGACGGCCTCTGAGTCAGGGCTGTTTATAAGAGGAGTCCCGGAATAGAGGGCAGGGTCGCTGGCCATTGCCAAGGCCGGGCCTGTCCGCCAACCGCCGCTCTAACCTGTCTTCCTCCGCGCTTCATACAGCCTGCGCATGGGATCGCTCCCCCCCTCCCCCCGCAAGCTCCCCGTCGAGTGGGGATGCGATGGGGGATCAATGGGGTAACCTGAGGGAAATATAGGGAATAAGGATTTGTACAACATAATCTTCTAGCAAACAACATCCATCATGGAAGTCTACTTAAATTGCTAGCTGAGTGTAAGATTAATTTTAACCGATGCCTGATCCATGTTCAACGTCACTGCTGACTGCATTGTGCATAAACATCGATAAATGAGTAAAAAGCTTTCATCTTACATGCCTAAAAGAGCAATGAAGAGAATAGATAGATTAAAAACACGACTTTCATACGTCCAGGTGTGAAAGAGAATAGAGGAGGGACTTTATCTATCTAGTCTAAGATGATTTTAGTTGGGGTTCGTTCAAGGTAGATACAAAAAACACAAATTTAAAAAATGTATTTCTTAATAAAGAATTATCTGCCAACGTTTCGGCTTACATTGTAAGCCATCTTCAGGGCTATCATGTAGATGAGAGAGGATGTCCTGTCCCTTAAATCACATTTCCATGACTGGACTGGAATTTCCATGACTGGATTTTTTTATCTATCTAGATCCATTCTTAAATATTTTCCAAAATATTTTACAAAAAAATAAAAATTAAACTCTATTCCATTATATTCTGTTATATCCTTTCACACTCAATAAATAACTTACGTAAATCTGTAATCTACACAATTTGGTGGAAACCTGTTTTACATATATATGCATGTGTGTGTGTGTGTGTGCAGTCTTACCTAATGATTTATAGATAGAATTTAATTTCATAATTAAAGACTTAGTAACAGTTAAGTGCTGATATATTTTTATGACATAATCACAGTATCGAGTATAAATGATTATATATGATGTATGATAAATTGTTCTTTTCAGATACAAGACAAGATTTTTTAATCATCTATGGGAGCCAAAGTAAGTTATTACTCAATCAAAAAAGGGTACTTAAAACAGCCATTGAATGCTAATCAGAAACAGAGCATCAATATAGATGTGAATAAAAACATAATAATATTTTGGATTTGTATGTCCTTAACCACAGAATTATAGAGAAGGGTAAATTTAAACAGGGAAGAATTTGCCGGGGGGAAGCAATTAAATCTCCAAAAAATTCCTTAAATATCCAGGTTAAAAAAGCGTTTTTCTTAAATACTAAAACACTTAACTGTCTAAAAATTAAGTTTTAAACCTAATATTGTATTTTTGGTCTGTTGTTTTCTTACACAAATATATTAACGAATATTCAGCTTTTTTTCAACCTTTCTTGAGATTGTAAGCTGCCATTAAGTAAAATAATAATTTACATCCTTTTTTTGGTCATAAGCAACAAATTTTCTCTCTAGATACAAACAATGGTACTTTGAAGAAGAAAATGTAGGCCAGAATTAAAGTTAGTTTTGGAATTGAACTAATACGTTTATTCGTATGTATATAATTAGTAATGCATTGTAACAATTTTCCCAAAATCTTACCAAAGAACCAACATTCTGTTAGAAATGCTAAAAAAATTAATTAGAAAACTTAATCATGGCGTTGATAAGCTTTCAAGAGCACATTTAGGAGTAATATGTCAGTGACAACAATTTTTTTCTTTTGCTAGCTTCTTTTAAAACTAATACTAAAATGTGGAGCAATCTACAGGTTACCACATTACTCTAAACGTCTTTTTATTTATAGATAAAAGCTTGCCCAGCGAGATTTGAACCCCCAGCGCCAGGGTTGCTAGAACCGAACGGTTCCCCTGAGCGTCCCATGAAATGGATGTCTTCCCAAGCTTTACACTTCGGTTTTCGGGAGGGAATCCGGTCGAAGGCAGGAAGGAGCGAGGAAATAGCGTCAGAGGGTACAGTGGAGGAGCAGGGAGCTATGTTGCGAGAGCCAAGGTTCAGTGGCCAACGCGAGGCCGACCCAAGCCAAGGTCGTGTCCTCGGATCAGCATGTCCGTCTGTCCGCCCCGACCTTTCATGGCAGCACTTCTGTGCCGCTCAGAGAACACTCACAAAGCAGCACCAGCTAAAGCTGAATCTCTCCTTTACAGCCGTGGAAAAAATAATAAAGAAAACTCTGTAGATGACATATATCTGATTTTTTTTTTGTACTTGCTTAGATTTATATGTATATTGAGATGTAATAAAATTTTACCACTCAATTTTTTTTCGTAGTACAAATAAACATCTAATGTTTATTTATGTTTCAAAATGGCCGTGATGCATACGTTTCATAATCTCCCATTCAACCGCTTAAACTACTTAGAGTCAAGATGATGTTAACAGTAAATCTACAATATTTTATTTATAAAATAAATTAATAAAAGGACAGTATGAAAACAATAAAAAAACGTCCGTAACTAACGAATTAAATGAACTTATATGATTTATAGTTTAATTTTGAATATTTTTATATGAACCTTCGGAAGAACGTAAAGAAGCACTAATGAATTAATAACGATCTGAGCCATTTAATCATTTTTAGTGCAAGGGAACAGAATAAAAAAAACTAAATGTCCCAGCCAGGATTCGAACCTGGATCACCTGCTATCCGGGCCAGTGTATTTTCCATTTATGCTACAGAGACAAGTCTTCCCTTGCACTAAAAACTGTTAAAATTTACGTGGGATTAAATACCACAAAAAAATTTGAGTCATTTCATTTGCAGATGAAAGGAGATAATTCTCATTTCGTAAGAAAAAACAACTAATTGAAGCTTCTAAAGCGTTAAATTCAAATATTGATTTTAGATAAACCCTCGAACTTAATTGTTTAATTTTTCTGTGTAAATCCTTTAACAACAACTTTTCTTTTTTTTTAAAGTTTTATTACTCTAAACAAAATGTTACGCCAAGTGCATCAAAAAAACGTTTTTTTACATGTACTTCATATTTCCCCCTCTATGATTGTTCCTTTTATACTTAATATAATACTTTGATTTTGGATTTAGAAGTACATATCGAATTTCTTTATTTTTTTTTAATGAAAACTGTGGCGTGTGTAACTCGCCCTAGAGATGACATTTCATTCTTAAATACTGTTTTATTATGCATTTTTTGTAAAACGTTTATCGAATAAAAATAGGAATAATGTTTTTCTCTACAAATTAAAGGAAAAAATATGTTGAAATCCTTTTCAATTTCTTCTTCATTTAATACATAATTTTCTTTGATTAATTTCAACCTTTAATAAAAGCATCTAACAGTTTGTAAAAAGCTGATATAGAGAATTTGGTTTAATTATTTAAAAAATTTAAAGAAAATATTGGGGACGGATTAAGGAAGTGGACTCCTGAATCTTAGGTCCCAGGTTCAATTCTCTTAGTACACAGTTGATTTTCTTTCTGTGTTTCTGATTATAATCACCCAGAACATTTCTGTTAGGGAATACTCAGCTCTAACTGGTAATCCTTCATTGAATTAGTAAAATATAAGGTCAGAATGATGTGCTGACCACACCTCCTCTAGTATTCCGTAGATCGAAATAACTTTAACATGTATATAAGGCTTTTTTTTTTTTTTTTTTTTTTTTTTTTTTTTTTTTTTTTTTTTTTTTTTTTTTTTTTTTTTTTTTTTTT
>KZ808059.1:71880-84903 GCA_000696205.2 Oncopeltus fasciatus | reverse complement strand
GAATCCAATTTTTTTTTTTTTTTTTAAATAATGTAACAATATTATTCTTTTTCAAACAATTGGATTTAGTACTAACAAACCTATGATTTGGAGCCATGATTGTAAAAGGTAATCATCAACGCTGGCTATGGGATGCTCGGACGGGAAGATTATGGGTGTTACTCAACTTTTGGAGATACATTCTTAAATAACCTTTACTTTCATAAGCGTTTTTCATCATAAATGTTCAAAAGGAAGACCAAAATGTATCATCGTGAGTCTTCGTTGTCATTTGACTTATGAAAAAATCCATAGAACACATTAAGCATAATATTCCAACGTTTAAGTTCTATAATATTTTTACATTAAACACTTATCAAGAAATATATTTACGAGTGAATCTGCTTTGACTAAAACCTTCCCAGTCAGCCTAAAGTCAGTCACATTCAGGAATATTATCCTCACCGAGTTTTTAGGTAAATTCGTCATTTAATCTTACGCCCAAATTTAAAGAAAGATGGGAAATCTTCATAAACACTGCTCCTACGTAAGGACTTTTTCCCCAATTTTTTCCTTCTTTTTTTTAAAGAATTTTTTAAAAATATTAAACTAGTATTTAAGTAAATTAAAATTTCGACCTGAAACTTAATTAAAATAATTAAACAAAGAAGAACAAACTAATGATACACTAACGTTATTCAACAATTTCTACTAAATAGCCATTGATGATAAGAAAGCGATATATTTAACAGTATTTATGCGATATAAAAATAGGATAAAATGTTTATTAATTACATTGAATTATAATTCATTAATCAATCTTTAAACAACAATATGTAATAAATATTTCAATCATTAAAAAATTATCAATCAAATTTAAAGAAGAATTCTTAAAGCTATACTACTCAAAACTAATTCCAAGCTAAAAATAATAACAGCTATGCTTGTAGGTCACATTATTAAGTAAAACTTGAGTGACAGGACATTTAATGAAGTTTTGTTGTGTAAGTGCTTCATTAATGTAAGAACCTCATTCACTAAAGCAACGGGCACTTTTAAATGTTAAATTAAGACGTTAAAAACTAATGTCTTAAATGTGATTAAAACATTTACTCAAAATTCTACCAAGATTCCAATTACATATAAAATGGGGAAAAATAAACATATTAATTAAATTGAAGAAAACAAAACCATATACAATATACACAATAACTTTAATAGCTGAATATCAACAGATCCTTAAAATCAAATATGTACACCCCTTTATAAGGAGATATATAACTATAAGCCTTGAATTATCCACAACTAAAAACAAATAATAAAAGTAGTCTTTTGCTATTCAAAACCCTTCCCTGGTTTTATTTTATAATTGTAAAATTCATATTATTAAATATTATTGTCGGAAGACTAAAAAATATGAAATAGAAATTTCTATTTTATTGAATATAAAGTAAAAAGTGTAACATAAAAAGTTCGTCACACAGAAGTTGCACAATCTAAGCTGATATCCTATGTTTCTGTAAATAATAAAGAATTGGATAATAAGTATAAAAGATGATGCCAGATAGAACAAAAAGTGTAAAGGGTAAAGCCGATATAGTTTGCTCTAGGCTATGGTTATGAATAAATGTTAATAAAGATAAGTGTTCGAAAATAAAATTTTGCATCAATTATTTTTTATAAAATTTTCCGTAACTCAAATAAAAACGAAGACATTTCGATTATAAATTTTGGCCTCCTTTCAAACAGTCCCTTCTAATTACGGGTTGGCGATCAAAAACCTAAATAATGAATTTGTTTGCTTTATTTTTAAAATAAGAGGCCTCACCAAACACATGAAATTGCATTCTTCAGTAACTTTTTGATATGAGTCTATTGGAAAGGAGTAAAAATGATTCTTATCAATTTACACTATACACCCACTTTGGCCTAGAAATTTTTTTTTGTACCGCTAATAATTACGAATAAATTAATATTTTAAACAATGGTCACCTTTTAATCCCCTCCTTCCTCTGTCCGACTTCGGCTATTAGCGAACTCTGTGTGCAAAAAGAGTAATGCATAAAAAACAAATTTGTATTTTTTTATTATTATTCCTGGCACAACGGCGTATATATACTAAATATATATAGCAATTAAGGACAGGTCGGATAGAAAGTGCAGTGCATACACAAAAATAAAATATCACAAGGAGCAAAATTCTCTTCACTTCTCACTGACGAACTGACGAAGGGCGAGAGATCCCCGAAAATTTTGCTCCTTGTGATATTTTCTTTTTGTGTGTGCACTGCACTCTCTATCCGACCTGTCCTTGATTGCTACATATTGCAGCCGCGAGTGTTTCATTTTCCTTATATATATATATATTGAGAGGGAGAAAGAAAGAGAGAGAGAGAAATAAAATAATTGAAAGAGAGAAGCTTACATAAGCTGCTCTTAAGTTAGTGGTTTTATTAGGAAACCCATTAATTCAAAATTAGTCCGAATTGGATTCGATTGATATCAAAATTTTACATAGATTTAAACGCAAAAGGATTTAATTAAGCCCTTATAATTTCCATTTAGAAAATCCTTTGAAACCACAAGCGAATTTCCTAATGACATGTTGCTAGTCATAAGCGTGTGTTAATCCTTTGAGGTTTTATAAGGGTTAGAGTGAACAGAGTGCTGTTTCCGCCAAATGTATAGCAAATTTCCCGTTGGTACCATTAAGCGACTTACAATTTTTATAGATCTTAATTTATTATAATTATTAAAATATTAAGAACAATATAAATACAATATTATTGTTATATATACATATATAAATAAATATGTGTGTGTCTGTTCAATCTATTGGCCTCTATTTTAAAAATATAGGAACCTAATTCAGTTTTGATTTATTTTTACGAACTATTGAATGATTGCGTTAATATCTTATATGAATTCAAGGTGATTATGAACAAATTCCTGAACAAATTTATGTATATTAAACAACGGTGTAATAAAAATACATATTAACAAAAATATTTATGAATATAAGTCCGAAGATTGTGCGGACTTAATTTATTTTTAAATGCAGGAACAAATTTCATTATATCATCTTTCCACTGCATATCTTTAATTGAATTCATTTTTTATTTATATAAGACATGTAAAGTGGGGTCTTTAGAAGAAGACGAAAACATAATCGTTTAAGTTATCAAAAAGTTTATTAAAACGTTAAAATGCAATTTTATAATATTTAGGTTCTATGTAATTTTCTCAATAAACTCTTTTCAGAATGATTTCAATGAATGTATCAAGAAGGCAGCGACTCTTCTCTACCACTTCTACTTTTTCTTTCCAAAGAGGTTAAAACCTAACCTGCCTTAGTGATTTTACATTTTTTACTCAACTCTCTCTATGGCTTTAAGATCAATTGAGTTGTTTGATCACAATTAAGTCATTCTTTATTGAAACAAGGAAATCAGCTCCTTAGTTTAAGCAGCTCATGAGCGACGGTCTTGTGTTTTTAAAATGATCCCAATTCAAGTAAATATATTCACTTCACTTTGACAAGTAACACCGAACGAATGTTTATATAAATACCGCCTCAGTTTTTCTACTTATTCTACCCGACTCAAGTCAAAGCTTTGAAATTCTGTAGCTAACAGATCCCCATTCCAGTAAATTTCAACACTGGATAGAGCTGCGCACAAAATTTTTTGTAAATATTCTGAATCTTACGTATTTCGTATTCAATTTAATTATTTTTTAGTATTTTATTTTTAATTCTTATAAATAGTGCCACAAATAATTATTACTAATTATGGAGTGCTTATTTTTGAATTGCTTCTACTCTTCAGACAAAAACCAGTGAATTTATCTAAGTAAGTAAATACACATATTGTACATTATACAGATCGTACAAAATATTTTTTTTTTAATTTCATTGTATATTCTTAATTATTAATTGCATTACAATAAACATTCAGAATAATTAAGAAATAGATCGAAAATTAAACTTCCTAAACATCATATAGCCTATACTTATTTATCAAGCCTATACGAAGAATCTTATTAATACTATGTATCAAAGACTGATGATGTTTACAGGAGAATAACTTTAATCGGATTGCTTATTAGTTTCTTAAAATAAAACCAGCTTATGAGAAACTAAAACTAACAAATTAAGAAACAATATTTTAAAAATAGTTTTTTAATATTTATATTTAAACCCAATTGTACATGCCTGTCGAATTTAATTTTGATGTATGATTTAGAAATAACTTAAGGATTGCTCCGAAGAAATGTATTCAGTCATGTTTTGAAATGTAACCGAATTAGATGAAGAACTCCAAAAGCCTCAATTTTTTTTCTGTCATAAGGTGGACGGGATTTTTTGATATCAGATATGATTGTGACTTTTCTAAAAATGTTAATATAAAAAATCAGCAGTACTAAAATCATTGGCCCCCCGATACATTGATCCTAGCAGGCCAATATCTTGTCCACTGAATGGAAGCAGAACTGTGAAGGAATTGAAATTGTTGACATTGAAATTCATGTTGCGTTCAAGAAGTTGATTAGTTAACCTTAGTTCAGTCAGAGTCATATCAGATTTTTCATATAACTTTTTACCTATTTTTATTTATTTAAAGATTTCAGATATTAGAAACTTATTCATATTAAAACTTGAACATTTATCCTAAAACTTGTTCCCTAAAGATTTGCTAAAAGAGGTTTATAACCTTCTGTAATCTAATTACAAACTATTATTGCATCTATTTTGGTTTTAAGAGTGTAATTAAAACGGGATAAATTTGAGTGAAAATAATTTACAAAATTTATTCATCCATAAGGAGAGAGTGTTCTACACCCACGCCAACCTTGATAAACTCAATCAATGGGTCGGATGGAAAGAGTGGGAGATGGAGGGTGGTGTAGTACCCTTGGGCAGGGGTGGGGGATCGATGGGGCGGAGGGGGGACAGGGGCGAAGGTCGTTCACCGGCCCTTACCCCCCTCCACTGACCGGTTACCATGGTAACTCTGGGGCCCGCTCCCCTCCCCACTCCCTCGTGGAGGTCAATATGTCTCACTCTTTCCCTTGTCCACTCCCTCCTTCTCCGTTACCTAAAGTTATACCCACTCACTCTCTCTCACTCTCTTTCATTTGCCTGCACTCTTCTTCTTTTCTTCCATCTCACACGCACAAGCACACTCCCTCTCCTGATCTTCCCCCACTCGCTTTCTCTCTCCCCTCTCTTTTGCCTGCAGCCCTCTCTGTCTTCCTCCTCCCTTATTTACTCTAATTCCTCCCATTCACCCCCTCCAGGCTCATTGACCCCCTGCCGTCCTCATCTTCTCGCCATTCCTTCCCTCCTCCCAAGGGCCACCCGCCATTGATGAGCTGTCAATCCCGGCTTCTTGACGGCCCTTTGAAGGGGCCCGCGTAATTTCTCTCTCCCCCTGACCTGGAATTACATTGTAACAGGCTTTCCTACAGACATCCACTTTTCTCCTCACTGTCTGTTTTAAATAATCATTTCCCAGTGAATGGAAATCTGTTTATCTCTTTGACTTTTAAAAACTTCATAAGTGCAATTGGATAGAATTATCATTGGAATTAATAATGTTGCCATTGATTTCTTTTTATTTCCTGATAAAAAATTAGAAGATTTTAAAAGGTACATTTATAATAAACAATACCATCTAAATAATTGCCTATAAGAGATTTTACATAAATATTCTTCTATCAATATTATTTTGAGCAGTTTATTTAAATTTAAAAAAAATAATCTGACACTAGATATGTATTAATTGATTGATATGATTATAAAATAATATATAAACAGTATTTTGACCTAGGCCATTTTGAACTTGAAAATTATGAAGCTAAATGAATATAATTTATTTATGGTTTATATTGAAGCTTTCTTGCCTCTTAGTGATTATGCATTAAGATGCTATTTGCTATTAAGGCTGTTCTCATAATATAACTCGAAAATGGGCAAACGTAGACGAGACCAACTTCTAATTAGAGAGAAAACATTATTTCATAATAGTCATGACAGAAGCCAGGGCATGTTTCTAAATAGTAATAAACTTAGCCAAATTTACTCATAAATCAGTTGTAAATTTTGTCAAAAATTTATGTTTAGTTATTTTTTACTTTCGAATTTCACACAAGAACTTCAAATTTATTGGACAAAAACCTAAACACTAACTGACTCCTCGGGGAGATTTTTTATTTGAGGTTATAAGAATAGTAGTATAGTTAATTTTTATCATTTTCCACCATAAGCTTTTAATTTAAATAATTTTATTTTTTATTTCATTCCAAAAGATAACCATCCGACAACCATTCTCGAAATCATAATCATTTTCTGACAAAAAAATCAGCTCTCAAAAGGCAGTTAAACGTTGAAACAGATCAAATTAATTAGTTGTAGTTAAACTACAGACTACTAAATTATTTAGTTGTAGACTAAAATAAGATTCCGCAGTTTACAATTTGCGAGATAACTGTTTTAGCTACGACAAAACCTAGGGAAACAAAAATGCAAAGCTCAATGTGTTTGTCTGTTTGCCAAAAACACTAGTCGATAAGTGTAACTGTTTGGCTGATTGAACAATCTTAAAATTTAGCACTCATTAGAGTTGAGAAATCATACTCCTATAAAAATATCCATATTGTACCCAATTTCATAAAATTCATTAATGTATTTTTTATGTTTTACTTATGAATTCTAGGCGATTAGAAATCAAAAACAACCAAATTTTAAGAAGTTTATGAATTGGATGTTTCAGTTCAAATACAATAGTTTATGTATATAGGTAAAGAAAACAAATTAGAAGAAAGTTATAGTCCAGACAATTTTTTTTTTTTTTTTTTTTTTTTTTTTTTTTTTTTTTTTATAAAATCCTAATAAAGGCATCAACGCGTTGATTCAATTTAGTATGTATGTGTGTGTTCCTTTATCTGTTGTACTCTCTGTTACGAATGGAAGTCCGAATATAGGTTAATGCTTGCTACTTGGTAATCGTGGAGTTCGAAACAAAACAAGAGAGCAGAGGTCGAAGGAACTCTCTAAGTTGCTACTTACGTCTGGCCTGGACGCGTTTTGCAAAAGCTACAACAATCAAGATAGTACATTCACACATAAATGACTTTGTATATATCAAGAACAGGTCTCATTGAAGGGAAAAACCCCTATCATTAGCGGTTTTAAAATATCATTAGCAAATATATAGGTTGCATACAGATAAAAGAATTTTTGTATTTCCTTTGGAGCTAGGTAGCTCCGAAAAAAATATAACCCTTAGAATAAATGTTCCCATAAAAAAATATAACTCATAGAGAAATAGTCTTTCAAAAAGAATGGCTTACTCAATTTTTCAATTAAATATTAATATTAAAAAGTTAGTGTTAAATTTTATTATTATACAAAAACTTAATGAAATAAAATTTTAAGTGTATTATATTAGCACATTTTATATCTCATTATTATTCTTCATGGTTCGTCCTACGTTATTTTCCACCTTTTTAATGCATACTGTAAACTGTTTTAAGAGTTTGTTGAATGATCAAAAAAAAGACAGAATGATGGAGTTGTAAAAGAATGGAAGACCAGGTATGAATGATAAAGATAATAGCTATAAAATGAATCGTTAAGGTTTTATTGTATAATTGTCTAAATAAGCATATTCAATAAGTATTAAAGTATATGCAAGACATTTAAGTATTATTATTCGAAAAGTGTGAATTTGAAAATTATTTATTTGGGGCACATGTCGTAAGACGAAAATTATTAGAACGAAAATGCAAAGCCATGAAAAATGGCAAATCTCATAAAGGCTAGGTGGATAAATGTAACTAATTTGCTGTTAGAGCAATTTAAAACCCATACAATAGATATATCTATGTTATATTTAATTAAGCAATTTATCGGACTAGATAGAATCTAAATTTCAAAATTCTGCAATACATATTCGTTTACGCCAAGACAGACATTTTAGTTTACTGCGTTTGAAACTCTCTGTAATCGACCATGAAAATAATTGAATGTGGATTTAAAAAAAATATCCGTTTTTTGAAAGTCACTTGATAGAATTTCATAAAGATTTTTATTCCAATTAGGTTTCATCTGTTCAGGCAATGTACTTTATTTCATATCCATTTGATTCATCAATTCGAGAAAAAAAAAATTAAAACCCAGACAACAAATAAACAGAGGCAATAAGGCAATAGACGCCCATGTGGGAAACACATATGTTACAGACGTGTTTATTCCAAGCTTACGGCTAGTGACCTGCCACAGATGTTCAGAAGGTGTGAGTTCATTAATCCATATTGGTCGCCTGATTTTTTTAATTTTTTTGTTCTTCATTTGATTTTTTATTTTTTTTTTCCCCATTCAATAAAGAACGTTTAAGGGCTAGATTTTCTCAGAAACTCACCCGAAATTCTCTGGGTCAACTTGGTAGTTGACCAAGTTGACCCAGAGAATTGACCAAATCTATGGTGATTCATAGTCTTAAATGGGTTAAATTAATGTTTAAAAGTATAAACTTTATTGAAAAATTATTTTTATATTTTTTTTTAAATTCTATTTTTGGACCCCGTGTGATTTAATTCTATAGGTTATTATTACTATTGAAATCACAACTTTGTTACAATAAATCAAGCCTGGCAATGTATCAAGGGAGTAATATAATTGTAATATAATATCATGGGTGATGGGATTAAGTTTCTTGGAAATCTCGCTTATATTGCAAACCATTGAAGAATATTTTTTTATAATACATAGGCAATGGAGGTATCACTCGAAAATTAGAAATTGTTAAAAATCCAGAGGAATGCGAGTAAGTTTACAGCTCCGGACATTTAAATCCCTGTACTGAACGTAGCCGAAGGAGCCTAGGAGAATAGGAAGGTGGGAGAGAGAAAGATGACAGGTTACCTCCTCCTGGAGTGGGAGAGGGAACTAGGGCGGGTGCGATGATGAGTGAGGGGCGGACGGAGGAGTGGAGGGGGAAGGGGGCCCTGACCGAAGACGGCACAGGACATCGCCCTCCCAGGACCGCAGGAGGGAGCTAAGACATCTCGCCACCAGGGCTCGCTAGTCTACATCATTCCTACATCTCCTTCTTTTTTTCTTTTTTTTTATTTATTTATTTATTTTTTGTGTGTGTGTGTGTGTGGAGGGGGACTTTCGACATATATTCAGAAAAGGATGAGACGATAACTATGCGTTTTGCAATTTAGGTTGACAGTAAATTCCATAGAAGATTCATGAACATATAAAACATAACTTGAAATCCTACATAAACCGTATATGAATAAAATTACAATTGGCAATATCACTTCAACTAACTACTAATTCTTTAGAACTATATAAATTGTATGGTCTGTATGCATTTGGGATTGTTCCCACGCTCAAATTTGTATCCGAAAATTGCTCGAAAATAGCATCATCATTATAAGTTTTAAAAATTACACAGAGACCGTGTAACCATGTTATCAAAGATGGATATAAATAAGAAAAAATAAGAAAATTTAATTTACAAAAAAAAAAATAAGTCGAAAAGTAAAAGGTGGGACTACTAAAGTTTGTCCTAGTCTGGCCGGGAAGGTAGACGGGGGGAGGGGGAATGCACCTACACAGCGTAGATACATTTTTAAATTTCTTTCCTTAATTACCTTCAAAATATTATGAAACATAACAGTTGAAAAATTACGAGGAGAAGTTAGTCAGGAATTCGATCTTGGGAGCTGAAGAATTAAAAACTGCCTTAATGGATTATGGTAAATCTATTTAGTCTAATAGAGGTGTCATCTAGGCGGCGGCTTCTAGATAATGTAAATTTTGGTTTGGCGTTAATATAAATGTCCATATATTTATATTTTGGATTGAAGATGGCGTGGAATGAGCCGGGAATTGGATTACATTCCAGCAAAGACATCTTAAACAATAAAGACAATGATTACGGACAACACAATATGGAAAGCTATTCAGAGAGAATATGATTTACGATGATTATTGGACGAAGGCTGGATACCCTTCTCTGTAGTAGAAGAGGTTTTCGTCATATGGTATTGACTTTGACCTTGGAAGGACTTATAAAGGATGTTCAATATCGTCCGTGCCAAGAGGAATGCCACTGAACTAATTTCAACCACTGCGGATTGATAACGGTTCCGATGGTTTCGGTAAAATTTCCCTTACGGAATCAACCTAAAAAATATAATTCCATAAATTTATTTTTAAACCATTTATTCATTTCTTCGCTTTTCCCAGCGAAAAATCATAAAGTAATGGTACATTAAAATTTCTTATCTATTTGTACAAGTTCGATATATATCTTTATACGCATACCGACGGATGATTTAATTGTTAGACTTGTGTAATGCGGGTGGTGAGAAGAGGAGTACAGTAGATTAGATTTTAAAAAAGATAAATGATAGTTACAGAATATGTTCTTCCTATTAAGCCAAAGATGGAGAATTAACCTTGCAAAACTATGGAGGTTTCAATGCGTTTTAGATACAAGTAACAAAATATAAGTAAAACTTACTGTAGAATTAAATCATAGTGGTATAAGACAAAGAAGTGCGGTACCTCACACGATATTTGGATTTACTCTCAGGAGATGTATAGTTTTAAACCTGAACAGTAATGTTATTTTTAGGGTTTTTTTTTTTAAAGATAACGAATTAATACGAGTTAGAAATATATGGCTTATTGTTAATTAAAATTTTGAGATTTAAGCCTCTTCACAAGTTTTGTAGAAGATATAGGGAAGATCTTCGTTTATGGTTTAGTTAAAGACAACTTATTTATCATACACTATGATATAGTATGAGTAGTAAAATTATGCGACTGATAGAAACATCAATTCAGTTGAGGTAAAGGCATTTATATAAAATAAAAATAAAATAATCTTATTAAATTCTAATTTTGATTATTATTTAAAACAAGTAGAAACAAATTACAGCCATTATTGGAAAAATCAATGTTGTTGAGAAGATAAAGATAAAAAATCTAAAAGGCTTTGTATATGTTTATGTAACAATTATGGTGCACTTGTATCTTAAGCACGGATTTAATAAGAACAGTAGATAATTATCTCTCTTGAACTAGGTAAGATTTATACGCGAGCACACTCCCACAAACACACACAAACACCCACACGCACACACACTCACCAAGACAGATATGAATAAGTCTAATTTTCCCTCCTGCCCTCCCAGTGGCATTCTAAGTGGCAGATACAGGCAAGTATAAGTAATGTATTGATAAGTGTACTTGAGGAAAGCCAATAAGAAGTACGAAAGCCAACCTTCGAAGAGTCAGGGCCGACACGTGACTTCACTTCCACACAAGGTTAAGTACCGCTGCTCCGCCTCTCACAGGAATTTTTCTGTATTTATTATAAGAGTGTCCTACACGCAGGGGCTGTGTAAGCCAAGCGAATTTCCCAGCAATTTAGTTAATGATCAGTTGTGTTTGAGCTCTCTGAATGATGAACATCACCACTCTTATTGCTCCGATTTCTCGAAACAAAGAACTTTAATTTTTTCGTAATTATTAACATCGAGTCAAATTTCATTTAGAAAAAATACTAATTGAGTTTTTTTCATATTATTAAGTAAAGAAACGGTATGCATTCGGCATACATGTCATTTATGCTTCTCATTCCAAACAGTAGGATGTATACATTAATGACTGAAATCAGTTTATCTTCTTTATTCTGAACATTACAAAAAAAAAATTGTTTAAAACAAAATAAAGGTAAAATAAGATTTAAAAATTTTTTAATTCTATAATATTTTTGAAAAAAAATCATAATAAAGATAGGTAGGTAGGTAGGATCGGGTTTAGGGGCGATCAACCCTTAGATTTAATAATAAAGGTAATCAAGAATTTAATTTCGAGTGTTGGACGGGCCCTTTTATTTTTATAATATGAAAACAAATTGAGCATTAGTTTTTTTATTACGATTATAGAATATTTTTTAAATTTAAGATTGAAAAAAATATTCTCAAGTATTTTTATAAAGTTTACCAAACTTTACTAATTTTAAAAATGAGCAAAGAAATATATATAAACAATTATCTACTTTAAGTTATTTTCGCAAATTTTCCAGTAAAGAAACTCTAGCAACTTGCATTATTGGTCCAACATTTGATACAACATTTAAAAAAAAAAATTGTATAGAGCTTCAATGGTCCAACTTATAAATTTCAAGAAATATTACTATATCACTAGGTCAAATAATATATAATAGATTACACTGGGGAACAATTTGAAAATCAATTTTTGTTGAGTTAGATTTTCAGCTGTTTTCTATAGAATTAGATATGCTGGTTTCAAAACTGTTTTTAGTTTTCTTCTATCACGTCACGTTCGGTTTCAATATGGGAGGGGCGCATGATGGTCTAGACCTGCCTGTTTAGTTACGTCTGTTATACTGTGGTGAAACGTTGTGTGTCGGTAAGCAGAATTTAGTATTTCATTACGGAAGTGTACAGAACTACATAGTGTATTTGAACTGAAACGTTTCCTTACGGCTACCTCTGCTCCTATACGTCGAAAGTGCAAAAACAGCCCCGATTCGTTTTGTTATATATGGGGCAATTTTACCATACCCAGTCAAAGGACAAACATCAGTACGTTTGTCAGACGAGCATATTTTGCCTATTTTAAAGTTAAACCTGGTGATCCAGATAAAGCATGGGCACCTCATGTGTGTAAACAGTTCGTTGAGGGTTTACAGATGTGGACCATGGGAACGCGTGCTAAGCTTCCATTTGGTATACCTATGATTTGGCGCGAGCCCAAAGATCATTTATGTGAAAAGTTTATAGCGAAAAGATCGGGATATAACAAGAAAAACAAATGTAAAATAGAGTACCCTATGTTCACGTAGGCTTCGTCGGTCGTCAGATGTATTTACCATTTCATCTTCCGGGTTGGACCGAGTCAAATTGTTCTTATTTGCCGAGTTTTCGCACATCATGTGATGGCTTCTTCAGGGCTGAAAAGAGAATGAGAGTTGTAAAGAGAGATTTTTAAAA
>KZ808059.1:43740-71866 GCA_000696205.2 Oncopeltus fasciatus | reverse complement strand
CATTCTCTTTTCAGCCCTGAAGAAGCCATCACATGATGTGCGAAAGCTCGGCAAATAAGAACAATTTGACTCGGTCCAACCCGGAAGATGAAATGGTAAATAGAGTACCCTAGTTAGCCTAGTGCCGCATTCAGCCAAAGTCCCCGTGCAAGTTTTCAATGAATTTCCCACTTTAGAAGAAGGGGAATACGGATATGGCATTCAAAAACATTGTTAAAGACTTTTTTGGAAATACACGAGCATTGAATTACTCCGAAATTGTCCAGCAACTCTTGGGAAGCTTCCAAGAGCTAGGTTGCAACATGAGCATTAAATTGCATTTTTTACACAGCCANAAGATAAATTAATCAAGTTAACTAACTTGAATATATTGTGTTTGAATGAAATTAAATCATTGATGAAAATTAATAGTGAGTTAACTTAGTGATAGTAAAAGAACAGCATGAAGAAATTGAAACATTAGTTTATTATGGAAAATGTACATTAGTACATACAAAGTATTAACTTTGATTGTCAAAAGAAAATAGAAACAATAAGTTCACATTGGCTGCTAAAATATTAGACATTTTTAAATTGGCAGAACAATTACAATTACTAATGATATTGATGGTCGCTTAAGAATTGATAAACCTTGTAATACTAAGAACAGGTCTGTACTCATTAAGTTCATAAATTATCTTGTAAGAAGTGAAGTAATGGAAGTAAAGTGAAGCAAAAGAATTTAAGCTATCAAAGTGATTGAAGATTAGCGGACAAAAAATAATTTAATGTACCCAGATCATTTATTGTGATGCTCAAAAAAGAAGATAACTCTCCAACTTTAAGAATGAGTGCTGCACATTTTGAAATAAATAAAATTCCTACTAGAGGAAAAAGAATGCAAAGATGGTGAAGCAAAAAGAAACCCAACTAGTAAGAAAGAAGATGGACAAACAGTCTACAAAATGTAAAAGTATTCATGCAAAAAATAATTCGCTCCCTTTAAACTCAAGTTGATAAAGTGCAGTAGAGTTATACGATATTATAGCAGCATCCCATAGCAATGTGACTTAAGAAACAACACCTGTGCTAGTGATGATATAAGTGAAAATTTAGTAAAGATTATAAACTATGATATTGCAGGCTTTTAAACAAAATAAAGTAAATTAATTAATTTTATGACTTATTATTTAAGTATGATATACCGTTCTCACTGACTAAAATAAAGAAGGATTCTTGAACTCGGGCCCAAATTTACTTACTGGGATTGAAGTCAATGGGACTAACCTCCTATTTACTGATTTTCATTCAGTTATTTATTTTTCTGTATAAATGTAAATAGTTATTTATTCAATTATGTCGACAAATTACAAAAAAGTGTTTTAAGAGAATACAATAAATAAAAATGTATATAATATGCATCTTTACTATATAATAGATAGTAAATAAAATTGAAAAGACGTGTGTAAATAAAGTGGGGGAGTAGAATGGGGTTGAAACGAGTGAATGGTAGACAGATAGGCGCCAACAGACGACCGGTTGTCTATTGACCATAGCATGTTTTATGGTCTTAATTTATTACTTTATAAATTCATATTAATATATGAATCATTAATTTTTTATATGAATCTCTTAATCATTTTATAAAATACTATTAATATCAATATTTAATAAATTGTATTATTATATAAAAAGATGTATATAATATGCATCTTTACTAATAGTTACTAATAGCTAGTAAATAAAATTGAAAAGGCGTGTGTAAATAAAGTGGGGGTGTAGAATGGGGTTGAAACGAGTGAATGGTAGACAGATAGGCGCCAACAGAAGACCGGTTGTCTATTGACCATAGTAAGCGGATACGCCGGGCCTAGTTGTGCATTTGGCCGGTTTCGTCCACCCCCTGCTATCCGATTACCGGTGCATCGAAACCCGACAAACTCATCTAGAATTTTAGTCGAGCGTTTACTTGGGGGATCCCACCCCCACCCTCCCTCAGACGTACCCCCCCCCATTACGTAATGTGTCCCAATTTACTTGAGGCGCTATATCCATCCGCCATGACGTAACCGAACAGGGCTATAGACGGCTTTTATGAAACACAAATTACAATTTCATTATCCCTTGCCATTTTCATTCAGATCCTGAATAAATCCAGCATTTCGTAACAAGTATTTATAGACGAATATAAATATACTCCCTACTTGAAGCAGATTGTTAGTGATGTTTAATTAAATGCGAATCAAGCAGATGAGAAAAAAAATTAATAGGAGAAAAAATATAATTTGTATTGTTTTCTTCATATTGTTTCATGTGTCTCTCAGCATAAAGGATCTGTCAGCCAGGATGACCCTGACGATGTTCGTTATATATTACTTTCAAACATGTATACTCCCCAGCAGGAAAGGGTATCCTATGAGTAACTAATGTCCCCGGATATTTAAATCCTCTCAAAGGGAGGGTTGGTCGGGTTCTAACCCCCCAACGATGGGTACCTGTTGGTCCACGAGGCTCCAAGAACTCACCCCTCCATGGAGTGTGACTTCCAAGAAGAATTCCCCATCCGCCACCTGAGGGACACGCTATCACTAAGGCAATATAATGTCGAGGTCACTGAATGTAGCTGTTTCCTAATAAAGTTCAAGTGAAATTAGATATTTCGCAAAGGGAGGCGCAATTTAAATTTCAAATTTCAATATAATCAGCTAAGCAGTTTTGGACTGATAATTTTCATAACATTAATTCAATAAGCATTTTTCACTATATTACTCTTGCAGTCCATAACAAAACTACTTTGCTCACCATCTATTTACATAGCAGTTAGGGAAACAAAAAAGTAAAGAAAATAAAAAAGTAAACCATAAATTTTGTATGATTTCGTTTGTAATTGGTACCATAATTTGTATGAGACAGTTTATATAATTTGTTAATTACTGTGTAAAATTACTTACTCTTTTACAATTTTTTGGTTAGGCCTATAAAAATTGCCGGAAGAAAATATTTCACAAATTTTTGGCTTGACTTTTAGATTCAACGTGTTTAAAATGTAAAACAACCAAGTTTTTAGACGGGATTGTGACTGTTATCTACAGGTCGAATAAATTAGTATATTTTCAGAAAAAAACTAAAGCTCCCAACTATACTTTAATATAAATAAATAATGTCGAGAATTAAATTAAAATATGATAATAACAATAATAATAGGCCTAATTAAGATCAGGTGGAAATACTTCTAAACGGCCTTAGAGGAATCTATTTAGAAGTAAGTCTGTTTTTATCCAAGTCTTCTATAGTTACTTCTTGGATAACGCACTCAATGAAAATCTGATATAGCAAATTAAAAAAAAGACTCATTATTTGGCTTTAGGCATAAGAGTAATCTATGGTTAATATGTATTGTGAAGACATATATAGATTAAATTTTAATTGTTAAAAAAATAAGCTATCGTAATCTATCTGAAAAAAACATAATTATAAATAAAACAGTAATTTTATTAATGGCAATTTTTTTTAAAAACCAGCACCTCCCAATAACAGGTTTGACGATAGAATCGTAAAAACTTGATTGCTCGAGAATTAAATTAAAATATTATAATAAAAATATTAATAGACCTAATTAGGATCAGGTCGAAATACTTCTAAACGGCCTTAGAGGAATTTTCTCACACACTCAAAATTTTAAACTCAAATTGTATGTTCATCGATCAGAAATGCATTAATCTAATTTATATTCTGTATAGAGGATAGCTGTAAAATGATGTCCACATGTGAAGTGAATGCACGCAGGAAAAACCAGTGTCACTATTGATCGAGTGAGCCGGAATTAGTCTATTCGATTGAGGTGGCTTTCCCAAGGCAGGTGCACCTGCAAGTCTGGACTGAATGACGCCGTCCTGCCCCAGACTGACCGACTGCCTCTTCTATTATTCACCACTGCAACTCATTTCGATATGACACACTCTGGAAGACCCACATCCCCGAGGGGAATTCTTAAATCGACCTGGAAATATCCGGGTGGATGTTAGAATATCGCCCAGGTAGAGTAGGTAATATCGTCCAAGGTACTACCTCGTGGCAATGGATAATGTTGATGTCATTTAGTAGTGAGTATGTGTGTGTGTGTTTAGAGAGAGAGAAGGGGGAAGAGAGAGGGGATAAATTGAAAGGGAGGAGCCGTATTTTGCCCTTGCTCTTTCTCTAACATACATCAGCTGGAGTAATGGCTCCCTCCCTCAGGCGACGACGCCCTTTAGACAAGAATTTCGGAGCTGAGACCTTGGGGGAGGCATCCGCGTCTATAACCGTTGGAGCGTGTAGGGGAAGGTGCCACTAGCCCAGGACCGGAATACCCTGGACGACTTCCAGCCAGCCTCCAGGAGCTCCTCTACCCAGTAGCCTTGATACGGAGCCCACTAACACTGCTCCTACTGTTCTAGTCGGCTCGCCGCTCCGCTGGCGCGCTTGCCATGCGGCGAAGTTCTCGTTTTTTCGACTTGGGGAGCAGACAATCTCTGCTACTGCAGATCTAATCTGCTCCCTACTCCTCTCAGCTGCCTTATACTGTAATGATTCCCTTACTCTTCTATAGTACCAATCGATCATATCAATAGAAATACTTACAACAATTGTGTTGGTTTCGCACGCATGTGTTGCGGGTTCTAANAGAATGCTTAACTAAAAAAAAAAAAAAAAAAAAAACAAGTACCTCTTTGTGTTATCAGAAGCGACTGATAAAAACCAAAGAAATAACATATACTTCAAGAGTAAATCAATATATTCTATTTAATAACAAAATATTCTCCAAAAGGACAATGGTTATAATTATTTCTTAATTAATTATCTCTGATATTTTTGCAAATTAAAGTTTATATAACCACTATAAAATTAAAATGAATAATAGAAATTAGAGTAGTGTAAAAAGATTTGCATCCATTTATCCCAAATGGCGGTATATGTTATTAAAAAAATTAAAAATTAAAAAGCTCTAAAAGTCGAACTGATTTGCAGAACACAATGAAATTTGATAAATACAGCTTCTACTTAGAGGGATAGCTAAATATTTTGTGTAAAATCTAAAAATGGAGGAGGTAACTTTAGAAATGAGCGTTTAGAGAAAATACAAATCGGTTTTAAATATTAAATATATTTTAAATTTATTGTAGAAGATATTGTGAACATACGGTACAAAGTCATGAATACTATACACAATTGTGACGATTCTGATTACTGTCGTAGATACTAAGCTGCAATAAATATTATCATTATCCCTTATTGGTAATAAACACTTTTTTATGCAAATAATGAAAGATTTTAGCAGAAAGTCATGTACACTTTACAAATTTTCAAATTAATTTATATAGTCATTGCCCAACCAACTTCTTCCTCATTTAGCATCATTTCAGGAGCATTATAAAATGTGTGAGTAACTCAACTGTTTCTATAATTACGAATTTGATAATAATCTATTTCACATTAAATAAATAATATGTTTTCAAAGAAGTTACGGCAATAGTCGGCTTGCTAACTAACTCCATGAGAGATGAGAAAAGAACAAGAAAATAGTAAGGCAATGACTAAATAAATTATTCTTACAACTATTAAAGGCTAATTGACCTGGAGCTAGAATCATTCAATAATTGTATCAAGAACTATAATAAATATTGAAAATTGCTAACGATGGCATACTCTCTCTCCCTTATTGAAAAGCAACATTCCACACACTATAAAGACAAATAAATATTTCAAAACAAAAATCCGAGGAATATCAACAGGGAGGATGGATACAGGCTCAGCAAGAATTAGAAACCAGCGCTAATCGATAAGAGGGTCCAGCCAATCGATAAGAGGGTCCAGCCAATCGATAAGAGGATCCAGCCAATCAGTGAGCAGGAAAACAGGATCAACCAATGGGAAGGCAGGCTTCGCCCAAGGACCGGACAGCGCCGGGTATAAATACCCCTGGATTTGAAGACAGCTCTCATTCTCTATTCAGCCCTGAAGAAGCCATCACAGGATGTGCGAAAGCTCGGCAACCATCAAAAACTTTACACGGTCCAACCCGGAAAAAACTTTACATACATCTGATGACTGTGGAAGCCTACGTGAACATCTTACCAACCTGTACGGGGAGGATGTTGTTCAGAGGATGAAGAGCATCGACAAAGCCAGATCGAAGAAGATGAGACTCCTGGCACAACATTCTCTATTCAGCCCTGAAGAAGCCCTCACAGGATGTGCGAAAGCTCGGCAACCATCAAAAACTTTACACGGTCCAACCCGGAAAAAACTTTACATACATCTGATGACTGTGGAAGCCTACGTGAACATCTTACCAACCTGTACGGGGAGGATGTTGTTCAGAGGATGAAGAGCATCGACAAAGCCAGATCGAAGAAGATGAGACTCCTGGCACAACATTCTCTATTCAGCCCTGAAGAAGCCCTCACAGGATGTGCGAAAGCTCGGCAACCATCAAAAACTTTACACGGTCCAACCCGGAAAAAACTTTACATACATCTGATGACTGTGGAAGCCTACGTGAACATCTTACCAACCTGTACGGGGAGGATGTTGTTCAGAGGATGAAGAGCATCGACAAAGCCAGATCGAAGAAGATGAGACTCCTGGCACAACATTCTCTATTCAGCCCTGAAGAAGCCCTCACAGGATGTGCGAAAGCTCGGCAACCATCAAAAACTTTACACGGTCCAACCCGGAAAAAACTTTACATACATCTGATGACTGTGGAAGCCTACGTGAACATCTTACCAACCTGTACGGGGAGGATGTTGTTCAGAGGATGAAGAGCATCGACAAAGCCAGATCGAAGAAGATGAGACTCCTGGCACAACATTCTCTATTCAGCCCTGAAGAAGCCCTCACAGGATGTGCGAAAGCTCGGCAACCATCAAAAACTTTACACGGTCCAACCCGGAAAAAACTTTACATACATCTGATGACTGTGGGAGCCTACGTGAACATCTTACCAACCTGTACGGGGAGGATGTTGTTCAGAGGATGAAGAGCATCGACAAAGATAAATACCCCTGGATTTGAAGACAGCTCTCATTCTCTATTCAGCCCTGAAGAAGCCATCACAGGATGTGCGAAAGCTCGGCAACCATCAAAAACTTTACACGGTCCAACTCGGAAAAAACTTTACATACATCTAATTACTGTGGAAGCCTACGTGAACATATTTCAAAACTAGCTAAAACTAAGCATAAATATAACTTAGTTAGTTCAGAACACTAAAATGTGTCAGCTCTGGTGGTGAGATACTGGATCTCGAAAGCTGATAACCTAGAATATCTATTGGAAATTGAGTTTATCTCTCATTGTTACAAGCAAAATCGTTTGCCTTCTTTATATTATTATAGATTTCTTCTGCAGCTCTTGATCAGCCATTAATTAAATTTTAAATTCATATATAATATGGGCTTTAATGATCATACCCATCTAATGATCATAAATTAATTTTATTCATTAGTTAGAATGTATTGTGTATAGTGTTTATGTTTATGTTAGTAATTTCAGTAAAATTAGATGTAGATTGATTTATAGTAAGTCATAAAAAGATTTTTATTCCTCTCCAATATTGTTACAAAAATTTGGTCACTCATAATTCAATTTATATTATATTTGACATTACATGTTTATATTTTATGTATGATCAGAAAATAAGTTAATTTAATGAAAGACACTCCCGATTCCTTCTCTACGGTCTAAGAAGACGCTTATAAACTACAAGAGAATTGGCAAATTGATTGGATGTAACATTAAAGTTCTTTAAAAGTGTAATTTTTAGGTAATGAATTAATTGTGGTATGTAATCCCACGCTAAATAACTACAAGAAATGCACAGGGAGCCAGTAAAAATTCTTACTAACTCAGCCAGGAATCGAACCCGGGTCTCCTACTTTCAGAGTAGGGTTAGCGCGACTTCTGCACCACCAAGGGAGCTTAGATAATCTCTCAAACTCCCCGAACTTTACACCGAGTCAAAACCCCCCAAGTAAGTCGAATACATATTACGTCTTATACTCGAAAGAGCTAACATCATCGGCTATTTCTTAGACTCTCGTTCTACCTGATATTTCTTTTAAAATAATTAATTGTGGTATGTAATCCCACGCTGAATTAACTACATTAACGGCGGGTTCGATTCAGGATAAAAATCTTTGATTCCAATAAGATTATTTATGGTACCATGGGCGTATCTTATATTTAAAAGTGTAATTTTATTATTAAATAAATACAACTTTTTGTTGATGGTTAGATGTTACCTATCCTTTACCGTATTAGTAGAACAAACTACCTAAAACCTACTTATTAATGTCAAATTTCATCGCCATTTATACTTGTATTTACTACACATAAAATTTATAATAAATTGAAATGGTCATTTATTATACTATTAATACTATAATAGAGACATGTTAAGTGAATGGTTATTGTCAAAGGCTTTGAAGCCCTCAATTCTCCATGGCATGTTATTGTATAGTCTACTGGACAAAAATACCTGGAAGGAAGTGGAGGGCGGAAATGAGGACGTACGCTTCTTTTTCTTTCTGGAGAGGATGTTGGATATTTCTGTGCCCTTTAAGGAACTTTTTTTTTTTCTGAAAAACAATATATTTTTAGCGTTTACAAATAATTTTGAATACTGATATAATATTTTTTAATAATAATAAAATGTAAAGCACAATTTCAGTAGTGTGTCTTAGGCTTTTGAAACTAAACGCTTTTAAATGAAAATTAGAGCTGATTTGCTAACGCGCGTACTATAAATCACAAACAATTTAGTTTTACTTCGAAAGACTTTGATTTCGGAAAATCCAAAATTAGCTTAAATACGACTTGTTTGTAAAATGCACGCGTTTTCTAAAATGTACTTCATTGACTTTTTTTATATTATTGCAGAATATCTGCTGAAATACTGCTAAAGGCTACTTACTGTTAAAGAAGTGTGCCCACATTGATAAGCTTAAGGAATACCTCACTGATAACGTTTATCACACAATGGCAGTATCAGAAACCTGGCTAAAGCCCGATATACCTTCCTCAGTAACTAATCAGTAAGTATCTAACTACTCGTTCCTGACTTCCTAGCTCGGGCAGCTCGCTTTTGGAACTCCCTACCCTCAAATATTCAACGTACTTCATTTTTTCCTTATTCAAATCCCTCATTTTCCAGCATCTTCTATCCATTCTTCTAACTATGATAGTTGTTTATTATTGATTGAATAAATTTTACGCGCTTGTGATATGTATGTAAAATAATGGAATTAGTGTGAGTAAAGTGTGATATGGCGTTTTCTTTAAATGGGTACTTTACATTGCATTTTTTTTTCTCCCCTAAACCTAATATAAGCTCACTGTATTTTTTTTTTCTTTTTTCTTTATTTTTTTCTTTTTTCTTTTTCTTTCCCCAGTCATATTGTTATAGATTGTTAACTCATCAGACTTGAGGAAATATTATTTTTCTTTAAGTTTTTGTTTAATTTTTACTATTTTTTTATAAATATTTTTGGTTTATTTATTTAATTTAGAATCACGACTCACATGTTTTAAACAAAACTTAGTAGTTTATCATCGCTTTATGTATCTCAACAAATGCTTGCACAAATATCTGATCCTCATCAAGAAATTTAGAACTTTCATATTATTTACCTATATATATAGATGATTCAAAAACCCTTCAACGTCTTACAATAAATAATCCATTATAAGTTTTATGCTTAAATAAAAGTTTTTTTCGACCTCCTGAAGTATTTATTATATTACATAAATCTCGTTGTCACTAGTTAGTTGAAACCTTAAATTTGTCTCTGCGTGACACAAAATAGCAAAATATTAATTACTTTTTAGAACAGTAAAATGTACCATGCTAAATGATAAAGCTCAAAATATCATATTTATGGCTAAATTTTAAATTAAAAATTTAGGAATTCACCTTGATTTAAAGATTAATATCTGTAATATAAAGCCATACAATGCCTTTAGAATCTACACCCATGTGAAATGTTGGAGTGCGAAATGTTGAAATATATAAATTATTCAGAAAATTTTCAAAAAGCTAAGTATTACGTGGAGAGAGTGACGAAGAAAATTTCTAGACTTAGTAACCTAAAGCAACTACCTGCGCTTGTCATATTTTAGAAATCAAAATCTAATAATTATTAAAAATTTAATTTAGAAGCCTTAAAAAATTTAAATTATTAAAAATTTATAACATGAGTCTGAAAACTCCAAGATTGACCATTTATTTTTTTTAAAATATGTTTTGGAACAGCGTGAGTTTTTCTTATTTCAAAATATTAAAGATCAATTCAGTAGAAATCTAAGAATAAGTACATTTGAGCACCGTCATAACCTAAATGAACTGGTTAGGTCTTCCAACTGCTGCAACGGGTGTGGGTGTTTATAAACTCAAATATATCCCCAAGTTTTAGTGAAGGTAATCTTATTTAAAATAAAATAAAAAATGAAATCGAGCCAATCTAGTATGACTGATTTTAATTTGATAACAAAAAGTTAAGTATTACAACAGTCGATAAATCGTTGACAAAAGCCTAATTAATTTATTATAAACATTTAACTCTTAATTCAACTCTGTTAGAGGTTATGCAGAATTTGGAAATTGGCACTTACTGATACAAGTTTTGGCCTAATAGGCTTTAAAAACCAGAACTACTTTAAAGAAAAAAGTCAATTGCCATCATTTTAATATATTCAAATTTCATTAATTGTATTTAAATCTTTTAAATAGTAAAACATCCAATTTTGGTATTTTTATTAGTTGTGTTAGTTACTTTAAAATTAAATATAACTAATTTTTTTTTAGTGTATTAATAAAAACTTTTGCAATAGTTTTTTCCCTATAAAGAAAATTAAATGAGTAATATTCAAAAGGAGAGTTTGTTGACCGTAGATATTATTCTTAGATGATTTTAGTTGGGGTTCGGTCAAGGTAGACCCAAAAAACAAATATTTAAAAAATTTATTTTTTAATAAAGGATTATCTGCCAACGTTTCGGCTTACATTGTAAGCCATCTTCAGGGCTATCATGAAGATGAGAGAGGACGTCCTGTCCCTAAGTTCACATTTCCATGACTGAATTTTTGGAATTTTTGCATCTACCTCGACCGAACCCCAACTAAAATCATCTTAGAATTAAATGAGTAATTTTACTCCCAATATCAAATTTAGCATATTTGTAATAAGATTACTTTATAGTTATGTTTAACCATAGAATAGCATTGAAGCTGGTACCCTTGACTCGTGAAGGGTTTAATTTTTTTTTTCTTTAATGAAAGGAATCAAACTCAACAAAATAAGACAACCAATTATTTTAATGCAGGATTATAATATTATCTGCTAAGAGTTTTCAAGTCACTTGACTTACTTGAAGGACTAAATTTGAAATGGCTATGACCTTGTCTCAAAAGGCGAAATTTTGACTTTGATTGAAAGTTTAACGGACCAGTTGACCTTTTTTTTGTGTGTGTGTGTGGTTATTGTGCATTGTGAACATTTACTGGCTGGATTACCACTTATCGGATTCCGCTTAGCTTTGTGTACTCCATCTCTTCGTTTTGATTAGAGTCGAATGCAAGTGAGTGGAGTTGGTCTGTGCAGGAGGGGAAGTTGCACCGGTGTATATATATAGTGGTGCTACAGAAATACAGCCTCGCCCTGCCGCAACCTCAGGGGTCTTCACCCCTCGACGAGGTGTATCTTTGGAACAGACCGTCTGTTCTGGGGTATCTCCGAGGGGGGAATTCAAGGACTGCATACGATGGAGGGGGAGACTTGGCTCGCGACGATTTACGAACTACGCTCACTCACGAGGATAATGTCAGAATTTCCCTTGGGAGGCGGCAGCCTGGAGAACCTGGGGCTTTCCGAATATAAAATATAGTTATGGAAGGTATATCGATGTGCAAAGGGCCAATTTTATATGTACGATACGAATATTTTTTTAAATATTCTATATTATCAACTTTTATTTTAAATTTCATTGTGGAGATTCACATGACATAGATCTCCAATGCATAATCGTCAAGAAAGTTTTATAAAAAATAATCAGATATCTACTGTCAGAGTTAAACTAACTGATCTCTCTCAAGCAGTACCAAAAAAGTTATTTTTTTCGGAGGAGAGATTAGTCAGGGATTCGGTCTTGGTAGCTGAATTAAAAACATTTTTTTTAAAACTTTTATTTATTTATTACATTCTATTAAATTAAAACATTTTCTAATTTGATCACCACAATGAATTTTAAAAAAATGACATTCAATGTCAATAACATGAGAAGAGAAGGTGACCAATTAGTCAATGGAGAAGGGGGCCATATTGGTTTGAGTCGACTGGGAGGGTTGTAGAGGTTGGAGTTGGAAGACACGGTCTGTGCTAGTGGATTAGGTTGGTATGGCAGTTTACTGTAGAAAAGGGTGAAGCGGGAAGAAATGAAGTCTTGAACAAAAGGGATATTAAGATCGTGGTGAAGGGATGAATTGGATACATAATAGGGAGCATTTACAATTGTTCTCAGGATTTTGGATTGAAAGGACTGGATTCTTTGGAAGGCTTGGCGGCACTCGAGATTCCGTAAGTCCAGATTGGTCGTAATAAGGTTTTGTAGAGCGTCAGTTTGTTCTCTATCGTAAGATTGGATTTCTTATTCATGAGTCTGTATAGAAGTCCAGATCGCCAATTGAGTTCTTGTCTTTTAATTTTCGTATTTTCACCCCATGTAAGTTGTGAGTCAAGATGGAGCCCAAGGTAACGAAGAGAATTTGAATTAAAAAAAATATACAAAAATTTGTAAATAAAAAAAGGTTTTTTTTATTTTCGCCAATTTTTCGGCCTAAATTTCAGGTCTTTATAAGGGCAAATAAGGCAATATAAAAAAGATAAATTCCTACTCCAAAGTAACTACATCAAGACTGATTTGTTTTCCTTATTGAAAAAACAGATCAATCATGATTTACATTTTTTTTTTTTTTAAATCGTCAAACGAAATAATTTTTTTACTAAAACCGAGAGAGGGCTTTATAAGGAGAATAAATTAAATAGCTGTCAATACCTTCCTTACCATTAGCTTATAGAAAAAGTTCTTAGAGCATAATAATGCAAATTATTTTTCAAAAGATTAATTCATTTCTAATTTTTTTCTAAAAAGACATATTGAAAAAGATTTTTAATAATGTAACTTAGACTTCAAATGACATCTACATCAAGTAGAATGACCAACAAAAAAGGGAAGTGGAAATGTCTCTGGCCACCAATGTTGGCAGAACTGCTGCCACACAGAGATTAATAGAAGTATGGCCTTCACAATAGGTCAGCCACTGAATCTATCACTGATTTTAGTTTAAATTTTGATAAGTTTGTAATTCTAATTTAAGTTTTTAAAAAAAGTGAAAAAATAAATAAATATTAGCTAAAACAGCTAATTTATATTTTACAAAACCTCTAAATTAATTCAATTTTTTTTTTTCAGGAAAAATAAGTTAGAAAATTACATAATTGATTTTTTACCAGATTTTACAATATTAGAAAGCATAACTAATTTTACAACGATGAATCTAAAAAGAACTATCTCAGTACAAAAAAAAAAAGTTGTGTAATTTAAAACTTGTACAAAAGAGTTTTAGCTTGAACTAATAGATAGTCGGAATACTATTTCTCATAAGCCCCAAAAACGATCCAGCAATGGACTATCTAATTTAAATGTAAAAAAAAAAAAAAAACTGTTTCAATCCGCCATGCTTTCTCTTGACTGACAGGCATAATAAATATTATCCCGGCATCTTAGAAGGGAATTGCACTGGCGGGAAACCTCTAATGACAAAATTGCATAAAAACTGCAAGTTTCATTTGGATATAATTTAAAAGTATAAATAAATGAATAGGGAGCGGAATATTGTGGAAATTCATTGCAGTCCAAACCCTCAAAACCACATCTCCCGAGATTAAAGACTTATCCAGGGATTAGCATGGTTTTAGTAAAAAAAATAAAAGATAAAAGAATAACATACCTATTACATATTTATTTAACGTATAAGGTCACTGTATCAGAGCACTTATGAAAAATACAATTAAACTTTAAAGACTAGAATAAAAGAAAATGCTGAAAGACAACACAACTGATAAGATTATCAAACAGGATGGTTATTGTGATGCATAATAACCTGATTCGGTTGACAGGTGGGAATTATATCTTTGGAAATTTGCTTCATGTTTGGCTTTTAACTTGCTATTGTTTCAATTAAATTTATTTTATAAATAAGGATTAGGAAGGATATGTATTCGTCCTTTAATTACATATGGGGATTTTTATTTTATTTTATATCATTATTTAGCTTTAAACTTAATTCATATAACTAGATAATATATAGCATAATTAAGTCATATTATATTACATATGCATATAGTACTTGCTTAAGTGTTATGTTAAATAAAATGTTGTTAAATTAAAAATAAAGTTTATCATGTGATATAATATCTTAATAAATGAGTTATGAATACTGAGTTGGCTCAAACACATATATTTATATTTTCTTATAATGGTCATATTTTTAGCTTATTAGACGTTGAAACTCGATAGATTTGAAATTTTCTTCTTCAAAAGTCATATACCAACGTGAAACGTTTGACTAATTTTCATTGCAAGGGAACAGAATAAAAAATCTAACTGTCCCAGCCAGGACTCGAACCTGGATCTCCTGCTATCCGGACCGGTGCATTTACCAATTATGCTTCCGGGACCAGTCCGATAAGTTATTAAATTCCCCGCACTAGTGTCGAAAGTCCAACCTCCGAGGCCGATGAATTTATCGTCTCATGCTCGGAGGAGCTGACATTGTCAAGCTGTTTAAATGACTCTCGTTATTTATATTTTTTTAAATTTTAATTTTATAAATATCATTTTTTTGTGGTATTTAATCCCACGTAAATTTTACTAATTTTTAGTGCAAGGGAACAGAATATCAGACTGGTTCAGTTAGCATAATTGGTAAATGCACCGGCCCGGATAGCAGGAGATCCAGGTTCAAGTCCTGGCTGGGACAGTTTTTTTTATTCTGTTCCCTTGTACTAAAAATTAGTAAATTTACGTGGGATTAAATACCACAAAAAAATAGTATTTGTGAAACGTTTGATTTCGTTAAGGGAAATTAGCAGAAATATTGTTTATTTAAGGAATGACACATTTAAGAACTTAGAAAGAAAGTAGCATTAATTAAGTATTCTTTAAAAGGCTTTTTTGCACATATTAGAATTGCCAAAAATGTTGTATGCTACTTTCACGTGGCCTGGAAGTCGGACAAGTTGCGCCCTTCTTCCCATCCAAACTCGATACGTATCCTCTGCATTACACAACTCAACCGCCATCCGCCGTCACCCCCCGTCTTCTAGCACTTCCAGGGGAAGCCGTAGGTGGGCAGAGCTACGACATACTCTCCAGCACACTTATCTATAAGTGGAGCACGAGCTATGCTGAGGTAATGGCAAGGTGTTTGCTCTGAAGCGTGCACCAGACATCTGGGGTTTGTGTTTGTACATTCAATGCACTTTTGAAAAATTTCCTTTCTAAAAATTGTATATATGTACATACCCACACACCCATATATATATATTTATATATATATTGTGGGACATGGGATATATATATATATGTACCATTTGCCTTCTTTAGTATGGTGTATGTCAAATATTATTTGTATCAAACAATTAATGAGAGGGAATAGAATAAAAAAATCTATCTGTCCCAGCCTGGAATCGAACCTGGATCTCCTGCTATCCGGACCGGTGCACTTACCAGTTATGCTACCAGGACGCTCTAGTTATCTCATTTAATTCCCTCTACACTAGCAAGAGCCTAAGCAAGAGGGAATTGAATGAGATAACTAGCGCGTCCTGGTAGCATAACTGGTAAGTGCACCGGCCCGGATAGCAGGAGATCCAGGTTCGATTCCTGGCTGGGACAGATAGATTTTTTTATTCTATTCCCTCTCATTAATTGTTTAAAATTTACGTGGAATAAAATACCACAACCAAATAAAATATTTATATTATTTGTATCATATTTTCTGTTTCTCGATATCCTTTACATTTATTTCTGCTAATTCTGAGGTTGTTCTCAGTCAGTTTTTCAATAACTTTTCTATGAATAAACCAAAAATGATTGGAAAGAAACTAAAATTGATGTATTTATCAAGATAGAAAAGCATATTTATTTAACGTTTAAGGTCACTATTTCAGAGCACTTATGAAAAACACAAACTTGAACGACTAGAATTTAAAAAATACTAAAACACAACATAACCGATAAGATTATCTAACAGGAAGGTTATTGTGATTTTTAATAATCTGATTCGAACCTTGGAAGGCAGAGAGGTAGGAAATATAGCTTTGGAAAATCGCTTCTTGCTTGGTTTTTAAGTTACTATTGTTTTAATTGAAGTTAAATTTATTTTATAAATAAGGATTAGGAAGGTTATATATTCGTCCTTTAAATATATTTTATTTATACGATTTAGCTTTAAACTTAAAATATCTAGATAAAATATAGTATATTTTAGTCATGTGATATTACATTTGCATATAGTAATTGCTTAAATAGAATGTTCTTAAATTAAAAATAAGGTACATCATTTGATATAAAATATTGTTAAATAGTTATGAACACTGGGT
Source organism: Oncopeltus fasciatus (assembly GCA_000696205.2). Taxonomy (NCBI): domain Eukaryota; kingdom Metazoa; phylum Arthropoda; class Insecta; order Hemiptera; family Lygaeidae; genus Oncopeltus; species Oncopeltus fasciatus. Next base: position 55,185 of record KZ808059.1, on the reverse strand, counting down.
TGGCTCTAACACCGATATTTATCTATATATTCTTTTAATGGTCATATTCTTAGCTTATCAAAAGTTGAAACACGATAGTGTGTTATACCAAAAGACAGGTATAAATATCTGCCAGGTCTAACAAAGTAAACTTAAGTACTAATAAAAGTTAGTTAATAAATCGTTCTTTTTTGTCGACTGCCATTGAAGACGACAGAATGCACCTTATAGACATAACTATCAGTGCTTTTTTTTAATTTTGGAAAGTATATTAAGATAAAATGAAATTATAATATTTTTAGAGTTAAGAATATAAAGTTCATTCTATCAAATATTTGGAGATTAAAGTAAATGTTTATCACTCTGATAGTAAATTTCATTAATATCTTATTCGACATTTGTATATTTTTGCCATTGGCTACTTAGTTTATTTTTCATTATTATTTCTTTATTTTGATATTTATTTATTCTAATTTGTAGTTAAATAACTAATAACAAATATAATAAAATGATTTTGTATGCTTTAAAGAGGGTGAAATATGTATTGGAACTCTTGTTGTTGTTCTAAATGTTATTCAAATAAAATCAAAAATATTATTAAAAATTAAATAGTAATTTGTAAATCTATTAATATTTAGTCCATTATACAACCCAAAGCTCTGATGCTTTGGTGGTTTGCCTAGTTTATGCGCCGCACTTTCATAACTAAATGTACAGTTTGTAAATAACATTCTTATGGCCATAAATTTACAAATCGTGAACATAGTAGTGGTTACGATTATTATAATTATACATTGAGTATTTTTCTTTATTATTCAGTTTTCTGATTGAAAAAATAGTATAGCAGGGTATTATTTAATAAAATACGGTAAAACGACAGCAAACAAAGGCTACTCGTCCTTTAAATTTTATTTAATTAAACAAATATTATTTGCTTGCCTTGCGATATTTCCGGATAGAATTATATTCAACTTCGTGCTAATTTTCGCTCGCATTTATTATTATTATTATTATTTTCGCTGACATATTTTGTATTAGTATTAATAAACCATCTAACGATTCTGCTTGGTAAACATTTATTGGGTAGAGAGTTATCTGATGTACAAATCAGAATTAAAAGAAATCTATACTTGTATGTCCATTGATTCGTGATGGGAGCTATTGGGAAATCATGTGTGGTCTTTTGGAGCGAGTTTTTCCTGGACGTCGNGGTTCGTGATTTCTCATATGAATTTTGTACACTATATATATATATATATTATTTTTTCTCTAATATTTTGCTTACAGTCAATGCTGAATAATTACAACATTACTGTAGGTTGCTGCAGTATGTTAAGAACTGAGAATTCAGAGTTAATGGAATTACTAGCCATTTGCTGGTTGTACATTCTAGAAAAAAATATTCTCAGGTATTTTGATTATATTCTATGCTGAAATAAACCAGTGAATAATTGAATTTCTCACATTAGTTTCTAGTTATTTTTATTTTAAAATTATTTGTCTTAAATTCCAACTAGTTTATTTTTAGTAAAGTCAGGGGTAGTACTGTGATAACATAATTTCTGCAGGAGAGATAAGAAAGGCGGGGATCAGACTCGGCTTTTCCTGCAAGGAAGGACCAGTGAACTCTGCAGGGTGGCTGAGTTAGCCTGGGTTGATAGCCGTCCTTGGCCTCTCTTCCTGCCGGGAGAATACAAGCATTGCCATCTACCGGCAACTACCTGAACCAACCTTCACCGCCACCTAACCTGTACTCCTGTTCAACTCTTTCTTCACCCCCTGGCTGGGGATTTCATCTCTGTTCAGGGACAATTTTAAAACAAAATAGCTCAGTAATTAACAGCTTTATTATTTATAAAATTAAAATTACATCAATTCCGAATTTAAGCAGTTATTTGAACTGTTAATCAAACAATTCCAGCAACAGAATATTTTTCATTGGCTGTATTTTCCAATGTTAGCTCTACTATCTTAATAAACACGCTTATGAGTAAATTATTCCATTTATTCTTTCTTTCTTATTAAACTATTTGAATCGACAAAAAGAAAAAATATATGTTGTTGACGTTGGTAACAACGAGAATTTAAAAAAAAAATTTTTTTACTCAAGGATCATAATTATAGCACCTTAATAATTGGTGTAAATTATAAAATACATTAATAAAATATAATTTTTGGAAATAATTTCACATTATATTATTATGTAAAATGCATATTTAGGAAGTTAAAAAATATAACAGAAAGAAAAAAAAGTTCTGTATTATCAAATTCAAAATTTCCAAGGACTGTAAATATTTTAATCCTGTTATTACTTTCAAATGCTTAATAACTCTTTTAGAGCATTGTCTTGAGTTGTTAAATCCCAATAGACTTCCTCAAAAAAAGCCTAATTTTAGTTGTTTTTTTTTTACTCTTAGCCTTCTTTGCATATGAATAAGCGATCTTCACTTCCCATACTGATTCCAAATCGGGTTTCCACATTCTATAGAACCACCTTGATGCTATTCAGTAGTGGTGCCGCTAATGGAGAATTAAAATAAATGAGTACGATTATTCTCCTTATAATGTTACATACAATAACATCCCTTTACTTATCTCTGATTCAGTCCTCTATCCTCTGCCTTGAGTTCCACCTTGACTCACGGCTAAACTGGAGTGAACATAAAAAAATCAAACGACAAGAACTCAACAGACGCCAAGGACTCTTATACGGCCTGATAAATAGACGCTCACAACTCACTATAAAAAACAAACTGATCATCTACAAGACCGAAATACGACTAATCTGGACCTTCAGTGCAGAACTTGGGGGTGCCGCTAAGCCTTCCAATATCCAACGAATACAATTCTTTCAGTCCCAAATCCTAAAAATGATTGCAAAATCTCCATATTATGTCTCCAACTCTACCCTTCATCACGACTTTAATATTCCTTTAACCAAGACCTGATCTCCACCCGCTTCATGCTCTTCCATAGTAAACTCCAATTTCATCCTAATCCATATGCCCAATCCCTGTCGATGGGCTCCAATCCTTACAATAATCCCGGCCTCGCAACCTCCAGGGACTTAATGGCTAAGCTTATTAAAAGTTATTTATTTATTTTACGTTAAATTTANTTTTATTGTTATTTTAAACTCTTTTATATTTATTTATCATTTATTTTACGTTTATTTTTATTGTTTGTATCTCTATCTCATCAAATTTCAAGATGTTAACTAATAGACTGTAATAAATAATGATTTATTAATTTAAAAAAAATTTATTTGTTTCAAAGAAGAACATAACAGTAATTTTAAGGAATTACTGGGAAGAAGAGAAATTTCCCAGCCACTGAATCAACTCGTGAAATTATTAAATCTGAAGAGGATGGTGCTTTTGATCAGCGCACTACTTGGTGTTGGTATGAAACAGTTAGCAGTGGAGATACGACTATGAGTAAGTCGAGATACGACTTTGAGTAAGTCGAGATACGACTTTGAGTAAGTCGAGATACGACTTTGAGTAAGTCGAGATACGACTTTGACGAAAAAAGAAACGCTTTAGGCTACCATTATCCGTCTACAAGTATTTGCGAACATGACAGGGAGTGTGGTGTGTCTATGCTGTCAGTCGCCATCTACTCTCCATGGGGAATGTGAAAAAGAGCAGTAAACTGGTCTCTCAGGAATTTACTTGAATGAAAATTTATTGAAAAATTCTTCTGATATGAGAGGTTACCGGAAGATTGTCAACTCAGACTAAATCTGAATGCCCGTAACCAATGAATAGATTGGAGAGAAAAAAATCCATGTTTTTGGAATTTCAAAGGTGTTACTCTACAGGGATTTTTAGACTGACTCTTTCAAGTATTCCAGCTTGATCTAGATCATTTTTTAGGCGTCATTGGTGGAATTAACACCGCATGTTTCCAATACCCTTACTTATAATGGTAAAATTAATTCGTCAGTTTTCATTAATAATTAATAATTTTTCACTTCAATTAATTCCTAATCTGTCTAGATGTCCACAAGACTTCGAGTAGTCATTCCTTTATTTTTGTTCCTCTACTACTATTAACAAAGCAACGATTAAAAAAAATATATATATATAGATTTGAAAGAACTGTTACAATCTGAAGATCATTGGGAACAAATAATGTCAGACGAAGATGGCAACTATTAAGAAGAAAAACCACACTGCAGCTCAATAGAAAAGAGTGAAATATTTATACTAAAAATAAATAAAAAAAATGTAATAAATTTTTCTAGAAATAAAATCTATATTACACAAATCAAAACATAAACTAAATTCGGTACATGAAAATACACAAAAATGATTTTCTCCTCTCCACTATGTATGTCAATTCTAGTGTGCAGGCCTTACTGGGCTTTTTAGCAAGGTTGGAAGTGTCTCCTCAATTTATAATAAATCCTTACTCTGTTCATTCAACACTAATGATTATCGATCATCCCATTATTTAAATCTTCTCTAATTAAGTTGTAACATTCGCCTAGACTCAGCGTAAATTGCGTGACTCGATATCCTTAATTTTGTCCTTCCGTAATCACGTTCTAAAAAAATTCTGAGTCTTTATGTTTTAAATCTACATGCATATTTGATTTCTAAATTAAAGATTTTTTATTTACCATATCAGTAAGATAGCCATAACATTACAAAATCCCCATTCGTACACTCTCCAGATTTTATTTAAGTCCATCGCATAAGTTGAATTTGGACGATAAGTGGTTCTTTCAATTAAAAATTTAGTTATTTATATCATTTCTTTCTCACGAGAAAAATGCTTTAAAAAAAATCCTCAAAGAAATAGAAATTTTTTTTTGTTACACAGAACATGCGCATTATAATTTTTTTATTTCAAATATTTCATTAAGTACATAGATAAATGACCAAAATGCCTTCTCCTTACAAACTGACTATCATGTCATTATTATCTATACAAGCTGCAGAACATAAAGAAAACATAATGTAAATGAAAAAGAATCATACATCTAATGCTTGATATGTTCAAAAGAAAAGGGGTGGGTAGTGCTCAGCTATTCACATATTAACCTATTTACATTCCCCTAATATGCATTTTTCGCAAAACTTCAGCACATAATCGTTAAAAAACAAATTTCTCTACCAATGAGTAGAAACAAAATTATATTAAAGAGGTTTTTGTAATGACACTAATAATAAGGGTGATATTAATGATTTTTATACTCGAAACTAGTCTTCCTATACATTTGCTTTCAGCCAAATTCATTCAATGTTTCGCAATAGAAAGTCTTAGTACCAAATTTCTATATTTCAAATCCATTTTTAATTTTTTTTTTTTGTTCAATTCTAAAGATACGTTATTAATCATTTACTTAATATGTTTTTATTTTTTTGCAAATCCCTCAGAAAATAAATTTTTAAAAGATCAATTTTACACCTTATTAAAATATATAAATTACAAATTAGGCTAACGATCTGATCTTTTAATTTGGTAATTATTTTCTCCCCTTACTTCACCAATTTCAGCCATAACTACTCATACAACAGTTTTCGAATAAACAACTCAAATACTGAATTGATTTCTTCGTGTGAAAATCACTGATACTAGAGTAGATGCAAATGAAAGTGTGTGTGTTATTTTGCTTGTAACATACTTATTGTTACTCCTAATAATTCGGATAAATCTGAAAAACGAAGGTACCAAATACCTTTTCTCGAAATCTGGTAAACATCAATGCCTATAAGAACTTGCATACAAGGCCTCCGAGTAGCTTCGGGGTGGGTATCGAATGCAAGTGATTCCTGATGAGGTGGTTGGGCTTCAGGCATGGCTAGACAAGCTGGGTCACCATCGTTGCGACGTAGGGGTGAGTGGCCACGCGGCCCTGACCCCCCAGCCTTCCTACACTAGTTCGCCAGAGAGCCGCCGGGTGGAGCCTCCTACTTCAGGGTGGCTCTCTGATTTTACCCCCTCCTTACTCTATATGGAGATTGAAGTAATCCATGGATGTAATCTTAAGAATAAGATTGCATGAAAAATTTAGAACACTCTTGAGAAGCCCTTAAAAAGTCAGTAATGACGGGATGTGGTCCGGACAATCCAAAACTTCTTCGCCTGGTCATATTGTTTTTCTTTAGATTTTAGTTAACAAACTCCTATGCAATTTCTAATTATTTTATTCACAGCAATGATTAGCTTTTGATTTTCATATAGCTTTTAAATTAGAAGAAAAAGAATACTTTATTTTAGCGTCGCAGGCAGTCTTTAACTGGAAAAAACTTGTACATCTATTAATTTAGCATCTATTTTCTCCCTGGGCCTATATGGCCTGTTATAAAACTGTTTATCAATTGTTTTCTTTTAAATTAATACTCAGAGAAAAAATACCACCAAAAGTTTCTCACACCTTTCATATCATTACTTAAGTTATAATTAAAACCATTCGTTTTTAATTTCTTTTAATGCCAAATTATAATTTATCTGGTGCCAAATACAAATATTGTTTGGAATTAGTGAATGAAATAAAATCTCTTGACCATAGAATAATTTTATAAATTCAACATTTATACACTTTAATTCTTAAAGTATATATTTTCTTATTTTTCTCCCTATATTGGAATGTAAATAATTTATTGCAAAATAATTTGTTTCTTCGAATTAATACATGTTTTAATTATTTCTTTTTTTTATTAGATGATTTTAGTTGGGGTTCGGTCAAGGTAGATCCAAAAAAAAAATACAAATTTAACAAAAGTGTATCTTTTTCAAAGATTATCTGCCAACAAATAATTCATGAGAGGGAACAGAATAAAAAAATCTATCCGTCCTCGCCAGGAATCGAACCTGGATCTCTTGCTATCCGGGCCTAGTATGCTGACCTTTACACCACAAGGACAGGCTAGATATCTCACTCTATTCCCTCTTCATTAGCGAGAGCCTAACTTACGAGAAAGACGAGAAATTCGTCTTAAACTCGAAGTAGCTGACATTGTCATGCATTTTGTCGGCTCTCGTCATTTACTATATTAAATTTTAATTTTTAAATATTTTATTTTTTATTTTTTATTCTGTTCCCTCTCATGAATTATTTATAATTTAAAAAAACCACAACCTAAATAAAATATTTATTATCTGCCAACGTTTCGGCTTGCCTTGTAAGCCATCTTCAGGGCAATAGAAATACAATGTCATGAGAATACAATAATAATTGACAACATTATAATACAGAATTACCAGACCAAACCCCAACTAAAATCATCTGATAATAATATCTACGGTAAAAAACTCTCCATTTTTTTTTTTTTTGTTTAATGGATGTACATGTAAAATTATTTATTTGTAGTTAAAATGTTTTTAATTTGAAATTAAATAGCGTTACACTAATTGAATTTTATGAGTGATATAGCTCCCCTCAGGGGGAGGATCAAAATCCTCAATTGATCTCAAAAAGCCAAAAATTGTTAAACATTTCTGAATATATATCTTGAAGAAGACAGATTAAAGTTTATATTTTTATTGATAATTTCATACCTTTATAACATAAAAATGGAACTAATTATATTGGTTAAATTGTACTTTACTTTAAGATAATATTTGTTTGAAAATTACATTTTCGTGTTGAGAGCGAAAGAGAGATCTTTCGTTAATGAGATGAGGTAGGCTAATTTGAGTTGTTTCTTGGCTTGGATAATTAGTATTGTGTAAATTTTTGTACTAATTCCTGAAGAAATTTAATTTACTAAGCTTCGTTTAAATTAGTAATTTCACTTACTGAAAAGAGCATAACTCAAGTACTTCTAGTGGTGAGCTAAAATTTCTGTAAGATATACAATTAATTACCAGTAACAGTTAATTACTGGGTAATCACATAACTGAAATGGAGTCGTGACAGTTTTTCCTAAAACGTTGGACAAATAAAAATTTCAAAATAATAAAATCTCATTATTAACAATAATTAATTACTCGTACGCCTGGTCGTCTCATTTCTACTCCAGGAGATTATTATTCTCCAGGAATTTGACGAAACACTGGAGACTAGATGAATAAATATGGAACAGGTCATGTGAGTGGTGCGAGAATAATCTCGCAACGTTGCACTTCCCTGAATCCCCGCCTGACTGAACACAAATGATGACGGGCGTTCGAGGTTCTGACTGGCTGGACGGTATCGAGGCTACCCACAGAAATCCGCAAGGCTCATTCGGTCAGCCATAGCTCACTACATATGGTTATATTGACTTAGGGGAAACCATAAACGAATCATTCATCTACTTCTCTTTTCTACTCCTTTCATTTTTATTCTTTATACCTTTCTACTCCTCCTCTACTTTTCTACATCTCTGTTCTACTCTTTTCTACTCCACTTCTACTCCTTATTTCTCTACAACTATCTACCCTTCTTCTACTCCTAAACTCCTCTATTCTACTCCTTTTTTTTTCTCTACGCCTTTCTATTCATCTACTCTTCTTTTTCTCCTTTCTAATCCTCCTCTACTTTTCTACCCCTCTGTTCTACTCTTTTCTACTCCACTTCTACTCCTTATTTTCTCTACAACTATCTACTCCTCTTCTACTCCTATACTCCTCTTTTCTACTCCTTTCTTTTTCTCTACGCCTTTCTACTCATCTGCTCTTCTTTTTTACTCCTTTCTACTCCTTATTTTTATCTACTCCTTTCCACTCCTCTTCTACCTCTCTACTCCTTTTTACTTCTTTTTTTTTCTCTACTCCTTATTTCACTAGACATTTTATACTCCTCTACTCCTCTTTTCTATTTCTTTCTACTCCTATACTCCTCTATTCTACTCCTTTTTTTTTTCTCTACGCCTTTCTACTCTTCTTATACTCTTTTTTACTCCTTTCTACTCCTTATTTTTATCTACTCCTTTCCACTCCTCTTCTACCCCTCTACTCCTTTTTACTTATTTTTTTTTTCTCTACTCCTTATTTCCCTCCACATTTTTCTACTCCTCTACTCCTCTTTTCTATTTCTTTCTACTCCTATACTCCTCTTTTCTACTACTTTCTATTCCTCTACTTCCCTTTTCTGCTCGTTGAAACCTGAAATTCTTCCAAAATCACTTAGTTTAATATTTCTTACATAAAAGAGAAACTATAATAATTATTTTCAATTCTTTCTGCTATTTTACTTATTTTCTACAGTACTAGAACAAAAATTAAATTCTCTTTTTTGTCCCAAAAAATTATGTCACTTTAATTTATTTATAAATATATGTTTTTTTATGAATAATTAACGATTAATGTTCAAGAGAAGTAGATTCGAAAATTGAATAAAATATTTAATCCAAGTAGTGTCGGATATGCTTCCTCAACTAAAGCATTGAGGCTGTTTCCGAAATTTTTTTGGATTTTTAAAATTAAATTAAATAATTGAAAAAAAGATCGTTCAAAGATTCTTTCTCAGTTGCGTAATACTAGGTCTGATTTGAGTAGTTTAACCTGGTTCACTGAAAATCAATTAAATCTATATGTTACCTGCCTTTTTCACTTTTTTTTTTCTTAAGTCTTTTCCATTATATGACACTATAGAATACAGGTAAACAGTAAATTAAACATTAAAAAGCAGATTGAACTTTAAACATAAATCAATTTAAGCTGTAATCGATTTGTATGGATTAAATATGCAAAACCTGTGCTAGTCAGCTCTAGAAGTATACCATAAGGCAAAAGCTATTTTTAAAAAAATCTTGTCGCATGAAGAAATATTTTGACACATTTTAACTTTCCGAATTTCATTCAAATCGTTTAAAAGATTTCATGTAAGAGCGCTGTATCAAAAAAGACAACCGGCTTTATTGAGTAACTGATTTTAAAAAATTAAATTAAGTTGTATAAAATCCATTTCTACCACCTTGGGTAATTAGAGTTTAAAAATAAAGTCTTCATCTAACCCTCTGAATTTAAAATTTAGGTTCTTTAAGTACCAATAAAGCAACTAACTGCAAATAACCTCCGTTTCTGAACTATAAATCGAAGAATTTAAGGGTATACATTTAAAGTTTCTGTTACATATGTATAANTAATGATAGATTCTTCTTTGTGCGATGCATTTATATATATGTATAATGAAACACTCGCGGCTGCGATATATTGTAATTAAGAACAGGTGGGATAAAGAGTGTAACGAACACCCCAAAAGAAAAAATAACAAAGAGTAAAATTTTCGGGATCTCTCATCCTTCGTCGGTGAGGAGAGAAGAAAGTCTCCTCTCTGAAGAGTGTCTCTTCTTCCTCACAGACGAAGGCGAGAAATCCCCGAAAATTTGACTCCTTGTATTTTTTTTCTTTTTATGTGTACGCTACACTCTTTATCCCACCTGTTATTTTCTATAAATATTCTTTTTAATTGTATTTTTTGGATCAACCTTGACCGAGCCCCAACAAATTCTCTACACCAATTATCTTCACCTTAAAAATTCTCCATTTGAATTTGCCTTGTCAGGTATTGGCTTATTTTCTGTTAATCTGTGGGAAGATTATCAATGCGTACCAATCTTGCTCTAATACATAAAGCTCGAGACAATCCTCAAAGGGTGTGTTTGATCGATATTCACAGTTGCATTGTCTCAGAGGAGATTCGATCAAACAACTCAGCCGGTAGCAGTCAATAACCTGTTAAATTATATAGGGAGTTTCACCGTGATGCGGCACGGTGAGAACAGTCACGGTTTGCTGCACTTCGGATCAATAGCAACTCACCTCTCAGTGAAAAGTAATCGTTTTGTGATACTTCAGCGAATTCCCTTAATAAAACATTGCTATTGAGCTTTCAGGAGTTTAAAAAAATAAAATTCTAAAATGTGCACTAAGCCAAAAAAAATTAAATTAAAAAAAATGTAGGATAATATATTTTAAATTGAGAATTGAGTACACGTAATAGCCTTCAGATATTTTTGTTCTTAACCTAATCTATAATTAAGATTTGTTGTATATATGCAGTTCAAAAGAGGATGAGTTCATGGTTCAAATATACTTGCCAGAGTATACATAAAAGATTATTATTAATCTATTATTAATATTATTATTAATTTATATTTGTTATGTTTAAAATAATCGAAAAAGTTAGTACAATAATTACAATTTTTTTTTTAACTAAAAGTTATTTTTGTGAATATTTATTTATTTTTTCAGGCAGATATCTTTAAGAGAGATATCCTTTCTAATTAGTATTAAAACAACTAAATTAAAGTTTTAAGTATAAAGATAGATAAAGAAATACACTCAAAGCAGAAAAGAATTGAAACACCAATCGATTCGTTTAGATTAATTATTTTAAAATAAGTAATATTTGATCGGGGAATTCGGTATAAAACGGGAATAATTGTTTATGCAGATAAAAAATGTTTGTTGATAAAAATCATAAAATTTGTGAAACGTAGAATAACTTGGCAAATCACTACAAAATCGTTTACTAGAAAAAATATTTCTTTATTTTATGCTGTAAAGTTCTCATATATATATATA
>KZ808059.1:12311-25240 GCA_000696205.2 Oncopeltus fasciatus | reverse complement strand
TATATATATATATATAAATTCACATGTATATAAGGAGTCATGGGCTTTAATCTTGACTCCCGACTAACATGGAACACACATACAAAAATCAAAAGACAGAAATTAAATAGGAGACTTGGACAACTTTGCAAGCTACTAAGCCGCAAGTCTACCTTAACTGTGACCAAGAAACTTACCATTTATAAGAAGTTACTGAGACCTATCTGGACGTATGGAGTCGAACTGTGGGGAACTGCTAAACTATCCAACATCCAAAAAATACAGTCCTTTCAATCCAAAATCCTAAAAATCATAGTTGTTTCACCCTATTACGTCACAAACTCCTTGTTCCACAATGACCTAAAAATCCCTGGTATAAAAGACGTTATCATAACACGTTTTAACAAATTCCACTCTGACCTTTCCATGCATCCCAATCCTTTAGCCCAAACTCTATCCAGTATTACCTATCCTAATAATCCACCGCGCCGCCTGAATAGGAAATGGCCGCGCGACCTCCTCATTGCCATCACTTCATAATAATAATTAAAAAAAAAAAATTTAAATAGTGATCTAGGAGTACTGACATTTGGCAGCTTCTCCATCAGGTGAAGTAAACGCTAATTAATATGTTTTTTTTATTTATTTATACTATTATTGTAACAGCCCAACACAAGTGCAGAATGTAATAAATAAATAATGTAAAATAATAAGTTCTTATGATTTAATAGCATATAATTAACTTTTGATACATTCATTATATATGCAAATGTCTACAATTAAATATCTCCTCTATAATCTTTCACCGTCTTTAATTATACTGATAACAGTTGATGATATCTACTGATATATGTTTAATTTTTTTTTTTTTTTTGTACATGTTGGTCCTATGGTTACGACGCTGGAATCATTGGTTCTATGACTATTGCTGACAGAGCACAATTATTGTTGTTTTTTACTTCTATGCTTCTGTTTATTGTGATCCAGAGGATTCCTGGTGTGCTCCTGGGAGCACCCAGTTATTCATCAGTATTTGGGGAAAATGATTCGGTCAGGGTGGTGTGCTTCTCAAGAGTGCCATAGGTCGTTTCCCTTCTGAATATTAATAAGTTTTAGCGGGACTTGTAAAACTTATAAAGATTCAATAAAAATATCCAAAAAGGAAAATTAATTTTTAAATCTTAAATTAGAGTATAGCATATTTTGTAAATAATCATTTTTAATTTTAATTAAATATCAAGTTTCTTGTTTAAAAAATGACCATTAACATGCTTGTCCAATCTATTATTTTTAGAATTTATTTTCATTTTTGTAAAAGAAAGTATGTACTAAACGTTAATGTATAAGTCAACCATTTTTTTTTTTTTTTTTTACATTAAAAGTCATTTTTACAAAACATTAATTTTCTTTTTTATTTTGTAATTTAAAACTCAATTTAAAACTTCATATTGTTTAAAAGAAGGGTAATACATGGGTATATAAGCCGAAAGATTATTTCTTTGTAACTTAATTTTGTATGATTAGTCAAACAAACCACCACGACTGCTACTTACAAAAAACAATAGTTACCCTAATGTCCCATTCTTGCGCTAATCAATAAATATTATCCCTTATTTTTATTGTATACGGAGATATTCTGGAATACCGGAAAAAAATTTGCAGGGATCAATGGTGATATATAAATCTGGATCTTGTTGGCATCCATCTTGATTGCCTCAAGGTAGTAGGACAACACGCAGTTAACTGTTATTTGTTTTGTAGTTATTCCAACAGCAGTTGAGTTTGGCTACTTAAATTAAACCGGATCTGTTGTTTTTTTTAGCTAATCCCGATGACAGAGAATAAAAGTGTTATACACTTGACATCGGAAGGTGTTACTGCCTTAAGTGGTACATTGGTAATACATTGGCGTATCCAGAAATTCCTCAGTGTCCATGGCATTGGACAGGTCTAAGAGATCTAAATGCGGAGTAAATTTTTACTTGACTTGCTGGTCAAATGAATAAAAATAATAAATTCTAATAAAAAATCAGAAATAGAAATTGTTAACTACAAAAAAAAAAAAAAAAATACTCTCGTGTTAGGCAGGTACACTTAGAAAGAATTATTATTGACTTTAGTGGTGGAATTTAATCCCACGTTAAATTTCATAAAACAAATGCAAGGGAGTTATAATAAAAAAATCTTCCTACCAAAGAAAGAATGAGGAAACATTTTTTCTTTAGTTAGGAAGAATGTTTCCTCGTATTTAATTGGCATCAAAAATAGTATATCAGCTAAATAAAAGGTTATCATAAATATCGTTCCTCTGTCCTAAGCAAAGGTGGACTACTCGGCGATAAAGAGGGTAATGATGACCTCTTAACTGCGTTAATTCGAATCTCTTTCTAAGCAACAGGCCGCCATGACAGTCTGTCCCGGTAGCAACAAATTTGTAAGTGGAGCTAACTCACACGAGTATCCTGTGTTGTGAATCTGAATCCGTAAGGAATCAGCCAGGAGTCACAGATCCTGAAGCCTACTTAGACGATTCAGTTGGGAGGGCTGGACTCTAATCAATCGGATAGTTATAGATTGATAGTGACAGTGACATTTGTGAATAATTGTCGCTAAACTAAGGTAGATTGCTTTTAGCTGTCTGTAGGTTTGGCTAGCATTTACAGTATACACCTCCTTGACTACGGAATTGCAAAATTTAATTTTTACTTAATAGTTCGCCGCTTACGGATTTGGTAGGCATTGTTCTCCTTAGGGAAGTCAGCTTGTGTGTCGTATCTGCTCTATTTTTATGCGCTAATTGGTGAGATGTTGTACATGAGTTTTTAAATGGCAGAAAAGTTTTTGCGATCCAGTGAGATGTTGGATTAATGGTTAGATAACAGTACAAAAAATGACTGTACCTCTGCATGGTGCTCTAAAATATTGAAAGCTAAAATATTGAATATAAGAAAATATTGAATTCTGATATTATCACGAGATTCTGTAGGTTTCAATTTAGAAGTCTCAATACATATTTAATAGTCTCTGATTGTTGTTTAATAGCAAAAAAAATAATACACTGATCGGCTCTTGAGTCATTAAGATGGTAGATAATTGGAACAAGAATTTCCTGCTTTTCATTGATTTTAATAAAATAATAAATATCTATAAAAAATATATATTATCTGTCCTAGTTCATTTATTATCAGTTCTTCATCTCATCAAGTCCTTACTTCCAATCTTACTGAATATCTTCAATCCACAACAATATTTCTTTCGACTACTTCTTCCACTTCCCCTCACCATCGTGTCTGCCCCTGTATAAATAACATCTCAACTTATTTTCAGAAATTATTTAACACTCTTGGTCCTCACTTCCTCTCTGGTGGTGAGTAAAACAGAAACCACCTGCATTGGAGCTGAAGAAAGGACCAACCCCCGTGGTCGTGTTCTACACTCTTCTGTCTTATCGAGCCACCTCGCTACCCAAAATAGCCTTACCTGCTGGTCTTCTGACTCCAAAAAGCCTTCTAAACCTTATTGGCTTCTTTCTTTACAAAATCTAAACTGCTCTAAAACTACTCTCCTTGAACTCTTCTCTGAGCACAGTCTTATATTTCTAATCCTGACCTTAACTCCTATTCCCTATTGCAGGTCAAAGGACTCGTGGATTGAGATCGATTTACATTTTTCATGGAGAACTCCATTGATTTTGCTGAAAGCATCTCAAACCTCTTCCAATTATTCACTATTGCTATACTCCAATCTTCCTACCTGTAACTAGACTGAAATTTCCACCGTCCGTGACCCACTTCAACCTCATATCTCAAAGAGTCAAGCAAGGGCAATGTGGCAAAACTCGACTAGTCTTTAAGAAGAATTAATTTAAACCATCAGAAATTTTCAAAATAAATCCTTTGACAAATATTTGTCAAGCCTCATCTCTAAAGATCTCTAATCTTTTCCATGCCACAAGGAGATTCCTGAAGAATCTCATCTCTTCTACATATATTCACAGCGAGGATGAAACGAGCCAACCCCGAAAAAGAAATATCCGAAACATATTCACAGGCTTCCATGGTAAATGTCGAGCTTCTCTCCCAGTTCCGATACTAAGGACCATTCCAAATCATCAATTATTGAGAATTTCCTCGATTCTCCTCTTCCACGCTCCCCATCTCCTACTCCAGCCACCCCCTCAGAAATCAGACACAACCTGACACCCTCCTGGCATCTTGTGCCGACGATCAAGCCACTCTATCGTCACATTCTGACCCAGCTATTGCAATAGAAAAGCTGCAAGAACGCCTACCAAGCTTTCAGAAGATAGTGTTGTCGCTGTTAGAAGAAAGAAAACTGTTCGCATGTGACGTTTACGCTGCTAAAGAAATTACCTCAAAGGATCTATTTCAATGGTGCCCCTATTTCTACCACCTATCTAGTAAACTGAAACATACATACGAATGATAAAAGACGTGAACTAAACAAAAGATACGGACAGCTCCACAGACTATTAAACTGACGATCAAAACTTTCTACTGAAAACAAACATGGCCGATCCGGACTTATGGAATGGAAATGTAAAAAGCTGCCAAACCATCCAACATCCTTTATTCCAATCCGAAATTCTTCGAACTGTAGTGATCATAATCAGTAATAACAATCAGTTTGGCACTGACCAAATCCTCTCCCATGACATAGTTTTCTAGTGCCTTTCTTAGTATATATCATCATTTTATACAGTTTATATAAGTTGTTCAGGATATAAATTAATAAATAAAGAAAGGGATTGTAAAAAAAAAAATATTAGAAATGTGATTTCTTAATTATCGGAGAACGGCGTATGGATCACGTTGGGGTTTTCCCCAAGAATTTCGCCGAATAACCGTGTAGAATATCCGTAAAGCGCTTCAACGATTCTTGTTTCTTCTTTGAGACTGGCCCAAGAAGAACTGTTGCCAATACTGGTGTCAAATTTGGGCCACTTATGTGAGTAGTGAGTTTTGAGTGTTCTACGGAACTGTTATCGGACAATCGTTCCACTGCGGGTGATATTCTCTTATCCTGTTTATAACTGGACGCCATATAGGTTGGTTAAAGAGCAACGACTGTCTGGGGATTACAGATAGCACGCTTAATTGGAAAATCTATGCAGAATGCTATGAAGACCCTTTCATTAGTGATATCCTGCGAGGAAACGGTTTCTACCCATCTGATACGTCGGATTCCCACAGCAAGACAATATGTGTATCTGTTGTATGGGAGTAGGGCAGTAAATTTATTTTACGATCCTCAGGGAGTCAGAAGATACGTTAACTTTCCCGGGTTTGTAATGATATAGAGCCGACGGAAATAAAGAGGTATTGCTAATTCTAGTTTCTGAGAGAAGATATGAATAATTCGTCGATGACAGAATTTCTATTGGTAAGTAGTTGTTAATCGTTAAATATATATATATATATATATGAAGAATCTGTTTANTTGTAGTGCAAGGGAACAGAATAAAAAATCTAACTGTCCCAGCCAGGACTCGAACCTGGATCTCCTGCTATCCGGGCCGGTGCATTTACCATTTATGCTAAAGTCTGATAAGTTATTGAACGACCATGCTCTCAGAAACATATTAGTGAAGAAGACTATATATGAAGGGAAGCTACAAAATTGAGAGAGCATTCCCTTTTTGTAAATTAACTAAGATTAAAATTAGTTTTCGAAGTAACACTGGCATCATAAAACTTTGTAATCAAAATTGTCCCATTAGGCAGTGGGAGTCAGAGGTTCCAGGATTAATAATCACTGGGCAATGTTTTTTCCTCGGGTGCTCTTGGAAATACCCAACCCTAAAAGGGTGCTATTTTTCATTGAACAGAAAAAAATCTGGCGTCCGAAACCCTCTCACGTAAGCCGTGGGTCACTAATATAAACAGACCCCTGGGCTTCTGTAGCCTGTTGCAGGACTGATACAATGTTATTCTACTGTGTAAAATAAAACCAAAAAAATATCTCTTTCCATCATTTAATTATCGAAAATGTTTTGAAGAATCAGTATCTGAAGGTTCTTTTGTTTTAAGAATCATAATATAGATTGTTTTAGGAAGTTATTTAATTCATTGTTTTATAATATTTATTTATTTAGTAAATTTTCTGTAGAAAATAATGATCAATTCAAAGGAAAATTGAGCAGTAGCATGGAGCTTTACTGAATCCCGACTTGCCTGGGGAATATGGAGGAGGTTGTGGGTTTTGAAGGGTTGTATTATAGGCCGAGTTTCTGCAGTATCTCTGCTAGCCTAGGTCGATAGCAGACGTCTGGAGGGCGAGGGCTGTCCCTTCAGGAGTCTGTTGACCTCCAGAGGGACTGCAATCCAATTCTACAGCCATCTCGAATTATACCAGCACTCTCACTTTCACGATTGTCCTTGTTTATGACCCTCGGAGGACTTTAATAAACCCCCTCCACCCAACTCCATGGCACCGTTCTGTCCAGACTTTTGCTTTATATCCTCCATAATTTCTGCTTCGACAACAACAATTTCTCCATTTATGTCCCTTATTTTATTATACTTATTATTTAGTTTTAATAATGATTAAAAAAAATTTAAACTAAATATCTTTGAGATACTTTCTTTTATGATCAGGTCTTTTTATCCAATTTAATTAGTATTTATATGTCAAAATAGCTAAACTTTTTTATATTTTGGTGGGTTTAAACCAGAGGCAAAACAAACCTATGATGTCATATTATAGTCAAATCTTAACAAATTCAACTGACCGACTTTATGGAACTGTTTATACTCCTTCCCAGAGGAGAAACATGAAAGTATTTCAAAAAAATAAATAGTGCCTTTATTAGCTAATAGAAGCTTGGCTATTTCGATTCGTTCTCCCCACATGTCTGTTTATGATTTTTGGCTCTTCAGATCACTACAGAGAATTATTTTTTATAAGTTTGCATTTATGAGTAACCCGCATGTTTTTTTTTTCTATTCGTAACACCTGCAAAAGCGTGAGTAGAAGATAATGTTTTCAAAATTCTCTCTCGCTGGCAGTATTGGTTGTACTACTAGCAGGTGCCATTGAGGTAGTACTTAATGATTTTCCTTAGTGTGGTTGATTTTTCTTAATATTCTTTCGAGCTAATATCAAATAATGGTCTTGATTAGAATTTCATTGAAGGCAAACAGCTGTTTCCTTCTTCTTTCCTGGGGCGTGCACCTTAACCATAATCATATGCGTAATCAAGTTATTTCCTATCCCCATGACGCTAGGAATTGGATCATGGAGATGGATAATAACTTCAGAATGTCCAGAAATGATTTCAGGCACATTTGTATTTAAAATTGAGTTAATTTTTCAGCAAAAATTCTCCACCTGGGTCCTCACCATCATAGGTCAATAAAGATATGAAGACATACTTTGTTAAATAAAATTAGATTCTACGTTTTTAATGAGTCGAAACAATACAAAACATCCTGAAACATGTGCTATAATACATATTTAAAGGCCTTTGAAACTATTCAACAATGAATATTGAAAAAATACAAATAAATATATTCGTTAAATAAACGCGTAAAAAAAGAAATAATAAAACATTAAATATTTCTAAATTATTTTTCTACAATAAAATAATTTAAAAAATACAATGCACGATTGTGAATAAGTCATTATAATAAGTTAAGAGAATTTTTGATTTTCACTTATTTCTAGTACTTAGAAATATATTCTATATTTCTAATATAACATTTTATATATTATATTTTAAAAATATAAAGTNTATATATATATTCCTTCCATTTATCTTTGCCCTGCGTTATAATTCATTTTATTTTTTGCTCAGAGAGAAGGCCATCAATCAGGTGAATGTAAAGATAAATTACTACAAGAGTTATTAAGACTTTTTTTTTTAATTTAGAGGAAAATTCAGAGGCTTTATAAGTATATGTACATATATAAGCAAGAAAAAAACCGCAATTTGGTCGTTTAAACTTTGGCAACAATTTGGCTTATGGCATTATAAAACACTTAAAGGACTTTCATGAAGTGGAGGTTCTTCAATAAATTGTCCGAAAAGTGGACGTGCTTGTTCGATATCAGGCTGAAACTTAAGAGAGAGTGCAGCAGATGGAAGGAAGGGCCAGGAAATGGGATAACCCTTATTAGGACTTGCTCGACATTCAATAAAGGTACCTACCCCTTCCAGGGGAAGTTTTAATTCAATATCATCAAGTAGGCAGAAGGGAAGGGTAACATAAATGGAATTAAGCAGTTAGAGACTTACAACCGAAGTGGATATTGTGCCATTATTGAAGAGATTGCCTGAATTAACTCCAACCAGCTTATCTGGGGCAATGAGAATGTTTAATAAATAAACATGAGCAAAGCCATGTTTGTGATAGTTTGTAGGAACGACCATGCTCTCAGAAACATATTAGTGAAGAAGACATCAAAGAATGCAGTCAATATAAAAACTTAGGATGTATTACAAACAATATATATATATACTTTGTAATCAAAATTGTCCCATTAGGCAGTGGGAGTCAGAGGTTCCAGGATTAATAATCACTGGGCAATGTTTTTTCCTCAAACACTATGGTTTTAGCCTTGAGGCAGAAGATTTTACCTTTAATTTACAAATAATGTTGTTTTTTGTTGTTGTTTTTTTTTTAAAAGTTATATATTAANTTTTATTGAGCTGGAGAAATTAGTCAGGGTTTCGACCAGGATCAGAAAAATAAAATACTCCAAAATTGTTGGGTTATTATTTTATTATTGCCGAAGTTTTGACTTAACTTGTAAGTCATCATCAGGGCGATAGTGATGTCTGGAGAGATCTCAAAGACCTCAGAGTCGCAGTTTAGCTCTGCACTCTGAGATCTAACATTTATTATTTATATATTTTTAAAGAAAAACATACATTAGAGGAAATAATTAAGAATGTAAATTTGAGAGTTGGTCAGGCACTCCACTTTGAAAAAAAGTTAACTAAATTCGATATTAACGCGTAGTTTGCAAATTTTTAAACTGACTTAAACTGTTAAAGACAAGATCACAATAAAGATGGTATTTAAAAATTCCGTCTCGCAGGAGTTGCGATAAATAACCGATTGCAATCTAGTTGATTAATATTTGTATTGGAACATTCCATATCATATCCTTTACATATATAGAATTTATATTTTATCCTTAAACAAATTCGTGTTTAGAATCAGTAATTTAAACTAAACGCGCACGTGCGTATGTGTAGGTGTGTGTGAAGAAAACGAAACACTCGCGACCGACAATATATAAAAAATAAAAAATGGAATAATAAAGAGCGTATGGAACACAAAAAATGGAAAAATTATACAGAATATTTAAAATTTTCGCGGAGGCTGCTCGACCTTCGTCAGAGGAGTCAATGAATCTTAAATTCAATTTTACTTTGCTCCTTTCTGACGAAAGGCGACCAGACTCCGCGAAAATTTAAAATGTTCTATATAATTTTCTCCATTTTTTTTGTTCCCTACGCTCTTTCTTCCTTCTTTTTGTATTTATTATTTACTCCTGGTCACCAGTATTTCGTTTCCTCCTTTATATATATATATAATAGTGTCAAGTTTCCAGTAAAAGGGATCAGGGAAAACGACAAAAACATTTTTGAAATTCTGATATGAGATCAACCTCAATAGTTACATTCGCTAAAATGACGCTGATAAAAACATGTCCTAAAAATTCTCGTTGGTATAAGGCATTACTGGGAAAAAAAATGTTAGTAAAAAATTCTAAAGTTATTAAATATAAATTGGAAAATGTTTTCCAGTGCACTGCACGGTGTTTATTTAAAAAATTTAGCAGTGGAGATACGACGTTTAAAAGGGAGAAGGGTTCCGGACGACCATTAATAAATATTAATGGGAGGTTCTGCAGGAAGCTGTTGAGTAAAATCCGTCCACAAGTACACGCGAACTTGACAAGGAGTTTAGTGTGTCAAGAAATATTGTTAGTCGCCATCTACTCTCCTTCATGGCAAATGTAAAAAAGAGCAGCAGACTGGTCCCTCACAAACTTACATCTCAGCAATCTGCGAAAAGTTCCTTCTGATACGTGATTTTACCAGCGAAATCCGAATAATCGTAAGAAATGGAAAAAAATTTTTCGGTTGTTTGCTATAATGGGGAAAATTTGATTTAAAAAAAATCAATGCTTTGAGTTTTACTTTAATTTTAAGCTATTATTCATCACGAGTTTGTTCCTCGTGGATGCTCAATGAATTCCGAACTCTACTAGGAACAACCGGAAAGATTGTACGTGAAGTTGCCTGTACCTGCTTTGATAAAAGGATTTTTATTCTACGTGATAATACTCGTCCTCCCGCCTTAAAAGTTTAAAGAACTTCATGTGTTCCAACTCCTTCCTCATCCACCTTACAGTCCAGACTCAATAGAAAGAATTTCATGATTTTCTTTATGCTAAAATTGTGGTTCAAGAGCTCTTTAACAGTCATTCCTAGGAATGGTAGCGTAGGAGAGAACAATTGGCTAGCAGATGGCTTATGACGGTAGATAACAGTGGGCTATACTTTGAGTATCATTTGTATTTTATATCAAAGATATAATAATACAAATGTTTTTCAATACACCCTTTATGTTCAGTTTTAATTATTATATTTTCAATAGATCATATTTTCAAAACACATAAGGTTATGATTAACTTTTGAATTGTTACATAAATCGACGGAAAGGATATGTACTAAATAATAAATAAATAAATGATGTTTGCTTCATCCACTTCTGAAGTAATCTATATAGTTAGTGTCGCAGTCCTTTGAGCGAGTCAAAATGACATCCTACAGAAGGAATGGCAAGGTCAATGTCGACAAAGGTTCACAAGGAATCTAAGATTGTGCTGTTTTTGCGTGTCACCAGGAAGTCAGACTGCGTATGTTGTAAATAACTCATGAATGTAAATCACGCAATGTTTGCCACTTAATTATTACATGTTCTCTTTAATCAGGGATCTTCCTGTGACTAAGTCATTTTTCAAAGTCACGCAAATGCATGTATACAAAATCCTTAAATACATTTTGACCGAATCATTGCAAAAATATGATTTTTGATTATTTTATCTCTAGCTTTTTGTCTCGAAGAACAACCAATATATTAGACAAATTATCTGATAGAATACTTGCAAAGGTCTCTCATTGGATTCCATAAATTTGCTCTACTTTCTTTTCTTTTATTTTTCGATTTTCTAAATGTATTATTTATTTACTTTTTGTGTGAGTGTGTGTTTTAGCTTCTCTTGCAACCATTAAAAGTAATGTAAAGTAATTCTATACATCCATGGCACAGGACAAGGTTTTATTTACCAATATCAACTTGGCCAGGGCGAGATTTGAACCTGCATTGCCAAAATAGAACTCAAACGGATCCCTTGAGCAACCTGGTTATGAATAACTTTTCAGCAATTTCTGGATAATATCCCATATTTTTCTTACATATTCATTTTGTGCCATTAGCATACATCTATTGCTGTGTTATATTAATTAGATGTAAATGAAAATCAAATATAAGATGCTTTGAATAATTTAGAACTTTTTAACCTGTAGCATATTACCCCTTAGTGAAATCAGCACCATAACACCGCTAAAATAATATCAAATCGGAGATTTGAAGTAATTCCTTCCCCAGTTTCAATTCCTGTCTATTGGGTTCACTGTTGCAGAATAAATGCGATATTAGGCAATAGTAAATTGGAATATATTGTATGTTTTGCTTCGGAACGTGCGCTGTATACAGAATTGCATATGAACTCAAAAAAGTAGGTTACCGGCAGAATTGTACCGAATACATTGTATTTGAAATAGAATCCTTTCTTGAGCACCAATTTGGTTGTGGTCAATAAGTTTCAAAAATTCATAAAAGAAAAATAAATAAATATTATTTTTTTGTGGTATTTAATCCCACGTAAATTTCAACAATTTTTAGTGGAAAGGAACAGAATAAAAAATNGGTGGTATTGTTTGTGGGTGAGCTGGAATGACTCGTGTGTAAAAAATGTATAAGAGTTGCGTCATTACTGAACCCCGAGCCGACCGCATATTCAAGACATGGACAGACCAATCACGAAGGAGAAATCCTATGAGTTAGTATTATAAATATTATTTTTTTGTGGTATTTAATCCCGCATTTACTATTTGTCCCGGTAGCATAAATGGTAAATGCACCGGCCCGGATAGCAGGAGATCCAGGTTCGAGTCCTGGCTGGGACAGTTAGATTTTTTATTCTGTTCCCTTAACTAAAAATTGTTGAAAAATAAATTAAAATCATTATGATAATTGTGGTAAAGTAATCCCACATTGCATTTTTATTTGAAACGTACAGGGGGCTAGAAAAGTTTTCTAGCTCCCTGGACGATTCAAATGAAAAATAAATTATTTTTTTATTTGCGCTTTTAGCGAAGTAAATGGCAATTAGGCTTATCAAATAATAAGCACTTCTTCGCAATTTTTCATACACTTTTCTTTAACTGCTAAGCGCTATCATAATCATTGATTCCTTTTTCGGTTTTCAGACACCATATAAGAAGTGTTCTTGCACTCTAAGAAAGTCCATCTAGAGCTACAAAGGCAGGAACACTAATTACAAGGTGACTGAGATTAGAAGAAGGAATCAATTATTATGAAAGCGCTTATCATTTGAAGAAAATATAAGTAATTTGCAAAGAAATGTATACTATTTGGTAACCCTAAAAATTTACCGTTCCTTCTTCCGGGTTGGACCGTGTCAAATTGGTGTTATTTGCCGAGCTTTCGCACATCATGTGATGGCTTCTTCAGGGCTGAAAAGAGAATGAGAGTTGATGGCTTTCAGCCCTGAAGAAGCCATCACATGATGTGCGAAAGCTCGGCAAATAACACCAATTTGACACGGTCCAACCCGGAAGAAGAAACGGTAAATACTTCTGACGACCGTCGAAGCCTACGTGAACA
>KZ808059.1:0-12251 GCA_000696205.2 Oncopeltus fasciatus | reverse complement strand
CTGTTTTAAGATTTTTTATTTAAAAAAATAATTAAATAAAAATTTCTTGTTTAAAAAGTGGAAAGGGGAGGATAAGGTAAACAGGGAAAGAGAGAGTGAAAATAGAACAGTGGGGTGTGGTGTTTGAAGCTGGGGTAGGAGAGAGTGAGGGGAGGGGTTGGTAGTGTTACAAGGTCGAGGGTGGCTGTAGAGCCCGTGCCGGTATCGACCCGCCCGCGGGGTCGCTGACCTCCACCGCCCTCCAGCGCCAATCAATAGAGGCCTAGCGCCGCCTCCAGCCAAGGCCAAGGGCGCCGCAACGCACTTTGGGCTTGCAGGATGTCCATCGGAGGAGGAGACGGAACACAGCCTCCTGGGCCGTTAAGAGGTGGGAAGAAAGGCAGGCCAACACATTGACTACTGACACTAACACTAGCCATATAGCTAGACAACAAGTTGTAATATGAAAAACTTATGAACTCAATAGAAATCTAATTGTATCATATTGTTAAAATTGTTGTCTATTGTTTCTAATTTAATTGTTAATTTACCTTTTAAGCTATATAATTCATATTTCTGTTTTTAAAATGGTTTTATACATATATTTATGTGTACGAATATAACTTGCACACCAAGTACTATATAATGAAATGTAACCAAGAACTAAAAAACGAAAAACATTTAAAAGAATGGATAATAGATTAACCCTAAAGAATCCCCAATAGTCAGGGCGTAATAACCACGATGTTGATCGCCCTATAAACTGATCCTAATCCTAATCCTTCTGAACTCATATAAAAAAACTTCCGAGAGGACAATAGAATTTTATGTAAGGATGGACTAGCCAAAGGAAACAAAGTACATAAAAGATTTTATATGGATAGTATTATTTGACTGAGGAGGCTTTCTATGGACAGGTTATGACGATTCAAACAGTATTTAGGTTTATATCTTCTTTGAAATGTTAAATGTGCTATTTGTAACATTCACTTCAACATCCTTGATCTTACCTTTTAGTCTCATAGTCCTCTTTGGCTTTTCAGATGAAATCAATCATTTACTCTTACCTGAGTCCATCTTTGAATAAACATGGGAAATCTGCTGGATTTACGCAGCTGCTGGTAATTCGGATTCGGTTCAAAGTGAAAACCTGAAATTTTTTTTTCAAAATATGGATTTTTTTAAATATTTTCAAACATTTCGGTTCACTTTGTAGGCCATCTTGAGGGATTTTATGAATACCAGGGATGAGCTGTTGTCAAAATCTCGAGAAAAAAAAAAATCTCCATAATTGGAGAGTTATCCAGATATCTCTACTTTGACGTCTTCCCACTCTTTTTCATGATAGCCCTGAAGGTGACTTATAACAGTACGCCGAAACGTCGGCATATATACATTTATTTATATATTATATTTATACACAATTAAAAAACAAATTGCTGTTGTTTTTTTTTGGCTTGTTTTTTTTTTCAATATTTTTATTGAATCCCAATTACCACTTAAATAATATTTCTCCCTTGTCAATAACATCTTCTGAACTTCAGTATGCTTAAATATTTTAAAACTTGATTTGAATTTAACTATTTATTGGGACAGACTAGCATAATGGTTGATAGCAGTTTTGAGAGATATATCTTTAATACTTTTAGTCAAATATGAATTTTAATTTGTTTTTAAAATTCACTATTTAAGGCCTATTATGTGAATACTTACTTAATGCCAACCGGTAGATTAACGAAAAATTTTGATAAAAATTAGAACCATTTTTAGGAAAATCGAACAGAAAAAAAACAACTTTATCTTATTTTTTTTTCTGGTAAATTTCAGTAAAAGGAGCAGTTATAAGTAAATAAAAGTAAAAATAATCTTTATTAGTTAAGAAATAAATCAATTTAAAATAAATTTTGAGTATATTGTTATTTGTTTACAAAAAAAAATAAGGCTTTGTTTTACTCATGAAGGCAATCACATCACAAATAGAATAGAAATTAGAATAAAATAGAATAGAAAGAATATTAATCAACAATTATATAATTAATATAAAATAGGCTATTAAATAATAATAACTAGTCAATGTTATATCAGGTTTGATGTCTACAGTGTTAAAACATAAATTTTGGAAAAGTCTCCGGGACTTATAAAATTTTGAGTTTTAACTCTTCGTATGCAAAGATATTAAGTATTACTGAGTACTTTTTAAGGTGCATCAAACTCTATTGGAGCGAATTTATATTTTATTTCTTGAAAAGTAAGCCTAAATAACGGAGAGTACAAAGGTTGACAGGCAAGATGAGTTTTATTTTATAGACATTGGGACATTCAGTGGGTCAGAACAAAATACAGCAGAAAAGAAAATGATAAAGTTATAAGAGAAAATGAAAAATTAAAATAAAAAAAACATGTTATTTGGCAACATAGCTGTCTTAGCTAGGATGAACCAACAAGGACAAATCATTAGCACTTTTTTACATTCGTAAAATGACTATTAAAAAAATTTATTAAGCTTAAGATTGACTCTAAACACTTAATGTACTAATATATTAATAGATTCCGTATTGATAACTAATCAAATAATAAAAAAAACCTAAATGGTTAGACGTGGGTTGACCATCGAGTATTATGCTTGAGCAATTTGCTCCAAAATTGTTTGGTAATTATTATATTATCGTCAACGTTTCGACTTGTCGTAATTCATCTTTAACTGAACTGATGTTTAGATCTGCGCTCGGAGATGTAACCATAAACCTCTTTCCAAGATCTCTCCAGACATCGTTATCGCCTTCATGATGACTTACAACGGAGGTCAGTCGAAACGTTGATTATAGTAAATTAATTACCCGATAATTTTGGAGTATTTTATTTTTCTGATCCTGGCCGAAACGTTTACTAATTTCTCCAGCAGGAAAAAGCTTATACTAATTACATTCACAGATTTTCTTTATTTATACTATTGATTAGTATCTGTAATTTCACAATTTTGTTAATGTTTAAAATTAACTCGGACAAGGCCCAGGAGTTTATTGTTTTTGCATTCTTAGCATACCCCATGTGCTCTGTAAGGCAAGTTCAGTCCATAGGGCTTCTGAAGAGTTTACTATTTTCCATTTGCATTGTGTTTTTAACACAACTCGTGAGCTAGTAGGCAACAGAAGTATCTCATTAGCAGAGGGATGGAGTCATCCCTCCGATGTGAAGGGCTATCCTACGTTTGTGATCCCCTGAGGGCCATACGCACGCACTTGACGCATGTGAGTGAGACACAAACACACGCACACAAAAGGAATACGCCCTACTAACGACAGCCTATTGTTAAGGGGGTCCGACCCTTTTCACAGGGCAATAACTAGACCGGACGTAATCCTAGGCAAGTGAACTAGGCCAATATTAAGGGCTCTATTGTAGTTCGGAACTGTGTCACTAGGGGAGGCCAATATAAATGTTAGAAATCCTCTGGCTGAATACAAAGAAGATAATCTTGTTTATCTTCCAGTCTAAGAAGAGTCATAAAAATCTTAAGTCAAATAAATATTATTTTTTTATTGAGCTGGAGAAATTAGTCAGGGTTTCGACCAGGATCAGAAAAATAAAATACTCCAAAATTGTTGGGTTATTATTTTATTATTGCCGAAGTTTTGACTTAACTTGTAAGTCATCATCAGGGCGATAGTGATGTCTGGAGAGATCTCAAAGACCTCAGAGTCGCAGTTTAGCTCTGCACTCTGAGATGTGACCATAAACCTCCCTTTGAGATCTCTCCAGACATCACTATCGCCCTGATGATGACTTACAAGTTAAGTCAAAACTTCGGCAATAATAAAATAATAACCCAACAATTTTGGAGTATTTTATTTTTCTGATCCTGGTCGAAACCCTGACTAATTTCTCCAGCATAATGCTCGACAACCAACGAACCTTCAACCATTCTTCATTGAATTAAAGTACTGATTTGTCTTCAGGGTATGCATATTGCATTTATTTATGTTAGCTATCGTTTTAATTTTATATAAATTATTAATGCAGTAGAAGATTTCAAATATATGTTAACTGAAATTTAATTATTTTAGTCTAACCATAATTTTTGTGTGCATATTAAATTGATAATCCTCACTCTCCTATCTCTCCCAAGATCTCGGTTCAGGAGAGGTATGAATATTCAAGGGAATAATCACCAATGAGGAAACTTCCCCAAGCAGCAAACTAAGCGAGGGAGTGTGTTTAGAAGTGGTGGGAGTAGGTTTCTCTAAGCTAATGCGTGATTTGTCAAGTTCGGGGCAGAGAGCTAACTTAAGAGAAGTAACTGGAGACATTTTGTTAATTGTTGACATTTTTTTGTAAAATAAATATGCCGTGTATGGCATAGGGTGAATGACTGACCTTTTTTTTTTTAAGGGCGCTGCCATCTGTCTCGTGTACCCACAGTCACCCTACCTTATTGAGAGGCCGATAGAGTTACCAATCAGAACCATTAATGAACGTTGGAGATATATATATATATTTTTTTTTTTTCATGTATCTAACATTGGAAGGAAAGCATTTTAATCACATATTTCAGAAGAATATCAGAAAATTGTATAACCGAAGGTTAGTCTGAAATGATTAAAAATCATTAATAAAGATTCTAAGTTGATTTTCCACTAAGAATTAAACTATTTACTTTGGCAACATGAACCATGAAATTTATTTTATTTTTATTTATTAAACTAAATATATTATTTGTTTGTTAATTTTCTTAATATATTATTTGTTTCTTCATAAATATGTAATGTTTAATAAATAAGGAAGCTGCTTCACACCAGTTAAATATCTGGGGCCTCATATAGATAGATAGCAAAGCTATACAGTACATATTGGTCAGGTACAAAAAAAAAAAAATTATCACAATGAATTACTAATTGAGAAAACTGAAAATTCGTATGAATGATGGTATACTGAAACAAGCATATTTTTCTTATTTCTATCAGTATTTCTGTATTGGATTCTAATCTATGATTTAAAAAATAATAAAGTCCTATTGTATCTACAGTTTTCTGTAAAACTCGCCTGTTGTGTTTATTAATAAATTTGAAATGTTTGTCTCTGGTCTTTGGTAAAAAAAAAATGTATTAAACTTTAGTTAATGTATGTTAACGTAGGCTTCCACGGTCTCCAGGAATATTCGTAAATACATCTTCCGGGCCTGACCATGTTGTAAAGTTACTTTTTGCCATGCTTTCAAACATCATGCGATGGCTTCTTCAGTGCTGAAAGTAGAATGAGCAATCGCACATCACATTCTGCTTTTAGCACTGAAGAAGCCATCACATGCTGTGCGAAAGCTTGACAAGAAGTAACTTTACTATATATATATATACACCTAAACTACTCTTAAACATATTCATCTATATTTCATAGAAAATATGAAATTGAATAGGAAAAAAACGCTGCTTTCTATTCCCACTCACTAGTTTAATTTAATAGTAGTTCATATCGCCATCTTGAGAACTCAAATAAGGAATATAAACCTTAGCTTATTAATACCTATAGCCAAAAAATCAATATTTTTGTTTAATTTTTTTGTCTGAAGTCATTGTTTTGATGTTTTAAAATTTTGCATTGTAGCATATCGTTATCAAGAAAATTTTAAATGTAAAACATAAATATTTAAATTTTTTTTTTAATTTGAAATATTCTTATTAATCATCAGTGCTCTCAGCTGATCAATGGCTACTCTAGGCGACCTCTAGCTGTGGTCTATCTTAGCGTTTCAGACTTCAACCTAAGTACCTAAGTTTTTTTCCCCAAAATTAAATAGTTCTTCCTCAATCATAAAATCTGAAATATTTGTAATATCAATGTTATTTATCAACCGGTGTGACCTGTATTACATTGAAACCAAACATCTTTCTATTCACCTACTTAAATGCCAGTTTTCCCATTATTACAATACTTCAGTTATGATAAAGTGAAAAATTAGTGTAAATAGGAATATTAAAAAACAATTTATAAAAATATTCCATTCCTCAGACAATACCTTTTAGTCCCCGAACTAAATATATATCTTTCTATGCCTTCATTTCCCCACATTCGTCGGCCTTCAGACCTATATCCTACGTCTCACAGAACCTCAGTAGATGACACATACTTCCTCATACCGCCCTCTGGAATTTACTCCCTTCCTATATTCGTCAAACACCCCCTCATACCGATTCCAAATAATTTCTCTTCCATTACCAAACATCCTTACAAATGCTTTAAAAATAAGCATTTCTTATATTTTACACTCGTCATCAAAATAAAATATATCATTTTAAAGAATTATTAGTAGCTTAAAAAAAACCTTATTACAAATCTATTTTTAATTCATTTAAAAAAAGTTAATATGTTTTTATTCTCTACCTCTCCTACAAGAAATTACTTTTATTTTGTATTTATTTCTATATACAAACTATTTTTTTTTTAAATTCTTTATTGTTAATAAAACCGTTTCCTCTATTCATTCAATAAAATTTTAATAAATATACTTATGATGTTATAATATTTAGCTTCCTTTTAGATATAATGTTTCTTATTTAAACTAAAATATTATTTACACAAATCCAGTAGTTCTTCATTAAATACATTCCATGGTTGTATTAGTATTTTGATAATATTATTTTGTGTTTAGCCGCTGATATTCTCGTCTATAAATACTGTGTGGCCACAGTAACAAATTCCACGTAGAGCATTTCAGGTACAGTTAAAAACATTGATGATGACGTCATTCAAACTCGAAGAACAGCAACAAACAGTTAAAGGAGGTAAAGCCTGATAATACAAAAAATAAAAAAAATATTTAAAAAAATACCACACATACACTGATAAAGCAAAAAAATACCACCTTAACAATTACTAATAATCATTCCAATTATGAACATTTGATTTTGTTTTTAATGTAAAGATAAAATTGATGACATTCAGGTAAAAAAAAAAACGGGGTAAAATATCAAGGCTAGAGAGTGGGTGAGTTGTATCTAGGGGTGAGAGGGGTAAAGTTGGGGTGTTGCCTTGGATACCCCCTCGATGTCTGGCCACCCCGCCACTCTCTCCACGTCACCACCCCGCCAGCTTCACTTTTCTTTGCCGATGGGGAATCACTGGGGGAAACCCCCTCACACCATGCTATTTCCTCCTTTGGAAACACCACCTGTTCAACCCCCAATTGGAAATCTTCCTTTTCAATATTCATTTCCTTTTATAATAAAAAATATTGTCATTTTGAAAAAATATATATATATATATCCGCAATGGAAAATATGTGCCATAGCTGAATATTTCAGTAATGACGAGAATTATGCTCTTGTAAAATTTAATTGATTTAACTTTTTTTTTTAAATAGTGAAGAGTGGCAAAGGTAGACTATAAAATACACCACATTTTACACAATTAATGAGAGAGAATAGAACAAAAAAAATCTATTCTAAGATGGGTTCGGTCAAGGTATATCCAAAAAACACAAATTTAAAAATGTATTTTTTAAATTTGTGTTTTTTTTTTTGGATCTACCTTGACCGAACCCCAACTAAAATCATCTTAGAATAATATTTACGGTCAACAAACTCTCCTTTTGAATAAAAAGTATGGTAACTTCCATAAAAATCCAGCAGCTATTTTAGTAGAATAACTCTACTCTTGAGTAATAGAATCCCCCGATAAATCTAAAATAAAAATCATTATTGCAGCATGCAATTGAATGGGTCATTTTTAAAATAAATAGAAATGACCAAATTTGTAATGAAATTTAAAGAAAAGTACTCAAGCAATAGACAATAACAAATACTCTCTCAGAAGTAGTATAGCCAGGTCACTTGATAAGAAAATCTAATGAAACCTGGGCAAAACTTTCTATTGAGCAAGTGACATTAGGTATGAATAGGGGAGGAGCCTCTAAGAAGTATAGCTATCATTGAAAAAAAAAAAAAAAAAAAAAAAATTACTTCATAAGAAAGTTCATTATATCTACCTATTTAAGTATGCCAAAGAAAAAAAATTTTTTTTAGAACTATTAAGTTTTAATTATTCCTTATTTTATTTTGTTGAAGAACTGTTAATTTTTATCTAATGGTGTCATAATTAAAATCATTTTGATAATTAACAACCACAAGTATTACTTAAGCTCAATGATCATGATGTGTATATTAAATCAAAAGAGTACCAGATAATCCATGTTTTAGGTTAATCTGAAAAATCAAAAATTTACCTGTGAGTTATATGACGTTAAAAATTCTAATATAAATATTCAATAACTTTGAATTAAATATTAATTTCATTTTGATATTTCAATAATCCTATTTATATTAACTTGTTCTTCTAACATTAAAATCAGTTTTATAATTTATGGTTTCATATCAGAGGCTCCTCAATTTACTCCTGTCAATATCTCTTTTCCTGGCTTATTGGCTGATATTGCCTCTATCCTAGATATTCACATCTTTGGGAATTTTAACTTCTGTAATTTCCCACTTTAAGTCTTCTGCAAAGATTTCAACACAAACTTATAATTCTTGCTTCAGCATACTCTTTCTTTTCCTCATTAACTTATAATTTAGAATATTTAGAGCATTAGTAGTATATTCTTTTAAGCTGCTCGGCTTTAAATTTCAGTAACCCAGAAAGTTGGACTGGTAAATGGTTTCCTGAAGAAACAACCAAATCTCCTACTGCTGCTATCTTAACTGAGATGTAATTTTTCTCTCTTTTACTTCATGTGCCTGTCAGCTTCACTAACACATATATTTTAATTATTCTTTAGTATCAATAAATACTTTTTTGTTTCATTATTACTAACTTCCTTCATTTGCTTATTTTTTTTTTTTTTTTTGCTTATGTTGTAATCTGATTGTTTTATATATTTCATCTCAAATTTCAAAATATAATAACATTCTTAATTTCAGGCTCAACATGTACAAATTGCTGTTAAGATTCAATTACTGAGAAAAGATTATAGAGAGGGAGATGAATATTCTCAATATATTCTTCTATAAAAGACAAAATATTTACTGTTGAGAGATCCAATATCAAAAAGAATAAGAAGGAAACATATCGATTGACCTGTGGTTTATTGAGAAATAAAAGCCTCCCGAGCTCCATGGTTGTTTAGAATAGACTACCTGTAGATAACCCGTCCCTCTGATTAAAATTTAGGAATTACATAGGGAAGTCATTAGGTTTAGATGAACTATGTATGTTAACTTACTCTCACTTATACTGTAACTCTATATTTTACAGTCTAGAAAGACTTCTTTGTTTCAAAGAATTATTTGTTTTTCTTAATGCTTTCAAGTGCAAGAAGAAATGCTGAGTTTCTTTCAATAAGAGTAGGGAGGAATTCCTGAAGTGTCAAGTGTGATTAAAATAAGTTTTTTTTTTTTTATAATGGGCATATTTTGTTTAATATATCAATCAAACACATTAATTAATTGATAAAAGAAAATATTTGGTTATGAATGGGGAAATTGAATATTTAGGAGTGGAGGTTTATCCTATCTGCTTACTAAATTTTAATTTAATGGTATAACAATCATAATTATCTGTTTTTTCACAGCCAAAATGGTCATGTATCATTGAAATAGAAAGCTTCAAAAGAGTTCATTAATGAGTAAAATAGGCCAGATGAGAGTGGGGGTTTATCTAGAACTAACATTATGACTAAAACATGGGGTATAGCAGCAAAAATATTAAAATTACCAGAATATGTTGTATGTATATTATGTAAATGAACATGATACTTTCAAACAATATATAAATTTATTTAACTTTTATTTACCTAGATCGAACACTCAGGAATGGGGTAATACCCTTAATTGCAACAGAAAGCATGGCCGTATGAAATGGTTTAAACTAAACTAAATTTACCATGGAGCATTTAAATAATAATTACTGTAGGTTTTCTGTGTATCAGTAAAATCATATCATTAGGACTGGGGTTTAACAAGATATCCATCACTTGATTATATGATTACAAACATAATGAAAATTGGCCTTCAGTATTAAAATTTTTATTCAGAAATATATTCTAATAATTATCAGACCTCATCATTAGGAGCAGAGGTTAACGTGAAACCTGATCCTTCATTTAGAACATTTTTATAGGATCTTTGACCATAATTTCATTATAACACTATGTAACGTGGTCACTTAACTTTAAATTGATTATTTAAATGTCTGTTTAACAAAGTATATTATTTGGTTGAGCAGGAGTGAGAATTTATCTGCAACACAAAATTCAATTAGAAACATCCTCACAGTTTATCAGTTGAAATTGCTATAATTTTATGACCACCATTACATGATATTTAAAAATTGTTCATGAAATATTCAATGTTATTTTTTTATTCAGAAAATCACTACAAATGATTGGGATGTACATGTCATGCAAAAGTTAAATACCACTATTCAATATTGTGATGCTGAAGAATTCACTTGGTTTATGTTTTTCCTGCATGGTGGACTTTTAATTTTTCTGCTTTAATATGGAGCAACGTCTGATTTCTTCTGTATCTTGAAAACAAATTTTCTCTCTGTTCTATTTTATATTAAAATTTTCATATATTTTAATATATTAGTAAATGTTTAATTAATGTAAGCATGCATTATTATTTATGTACAATAATAATATTATATGAAACTATATTTTTATAATGATAAAATCTATATTCATTGTGCATTAAAAATTGTAATTCATTGAATTCTCAAACATTTGTGAACACCCAAACTTATAATTTTCTGGCAACCCCTTTTTATATATATGGGTGCAAAATCACCATTAAAGTTTAAAATATATTTTTGTCAAAAGTTTTAATTTTGAAAAATCCCCTGCTTCTGAACCATTTGTTTAGTCTCTAGAGATTATTTAATTGCTTGGAATATAATGTTTAGTGGCACGGAATAATTTTTTTCTTTAGTTGTCAAGCAAATACAAATAAATTTAGGAGTGTCAGAGTAGCTCTGGGGATTTATTCGGATCTTTCAATCCTGATGCTGCAAGAATAAAAGCTTGTCCTAAGTAATGGTGTTTAGAATGAGCTGGCAACCTGTAGAATGCCCCTTCCCTCCATAATCCTAAGTGGTTGAAAGTGAGGCTAACACTTAGAAAAATAAATAAATAAATTTTATGTAAAACAGAATGCTGAGAATTCATGTGAAGTACTTCTTTTTGTATGTGTATTATAAAAATTTTCATGCATGATAATTGGATTTTATTAAGAAGTCACTCTATTTGTTTTCAGACCTCCTGAAAGCTGGACTGGAAGGTGGTTTCCCTCTGCAACAGATAAGTCAGACAAGTTCACTGAAATTAATTCTTTACAAGATGTGCCACATGAAAATAATATGTGGAAAATGATAAACTCATCTTGTGATGACGGCAAAGTAATTTTTTTAAATGGTTCTGTAGTATATTATTTCTTATATTCGTTATTTTCTTATTAATACAGGTATTTAAGTGTTCAAATAAAATGGTTTTTGTTTTTATGAAAAAGGCTGAGTCAATCTTTAATTTCATATATTAATTAATAGTGCACCTTCCGTGATAAGAAGTAATGACAATAATTTCATTAATAAGAATCAAAGATCTTAAAAAATGACTGAACAAATTTTATGTTTATTGTGTAATGGCTTCCCGTACCTTGTCACATTAACAAAAGATTGACACCCTATGCAATCCTGGTTGGGCAGTAGACATATTACATGTCTTATTATTGACTTTTGAGTAAACTTTAACAAGTTTACAACTTTAACCTTTAACAAGGTTTTAACAATTTTGAATAACAATGAAATGTCCTGCTAGAAACCTTCAAACATCTGGGTTGATTGCATTTACAGGAAAAGAAGTTAAGCTCAATTGAATATTTCTTACCTGTTTATTAACATACCTGTTACTTTTTCAAAGCTCTGATAAGTATAAAGATAAACAGTCTTGTTTTTTCAGAATAAAATGAAAGTTCTCATGAAGCAATATACTTAATTTCTTGATTTTCTTATGTGGCACAATTTATAATATTTGAGAAAAAACAATACATTGCCAGGAATCTGAATAACTAGAAAAATATGTTCGAAATGGAAACAAAGGATCTTCATAGTCAGTAATATTTATTATGGCTTTAGTGTCAGGCCAGATAAATATATTTAAATAATTTAAAAGTTTGAGTAGAAACATGAACAGAAATTTTTCCCAATTAATTTTATTTTTATTCAAAAGTTGTAGAAAATTTGCCATTATTAACTAACAACAAAATAATTGAATAATAATTGTCTAG